>VOQK01023267.1:0-14940 GCA_015052645.1 Benitochromis conjunctus | reverse complement strand
TCATGTTTCGTTACATTTTTCCACTCTTTCCCCCTCTCTGTGGCTACTCTTCATCCATCCATGTTTGTGCATGTCAGTACCTCTTCTATTATATTATCAGACATGGACAGCTTCCATGCATCTATTGGGGAGACAGTACTAAACCCAGGTGCAGGCCCTGTCCGACTACTTAGAATATTGGCTGGGAGGTAACTCTGCCCAGTAAGAGCCCTTGCGGCTCATTCTGTTGGACACAATATCCATTTCCTCTTCAGAGGACTCATCAGATGACTCTTCTGCATCTGACTGGCCTTGTTCAGTGGGGGGACAATAGTCTGGATCCTCTACATCTGAGATGTGAGATTCTGAGTCAATGCCTCTGATGGGTTCTTCATCCCATCTGCCCTGGATCATTTGTAGGGCAAGGTCCAAAGGGATCTTAGCTGGCATCATAGCAGCCATGTTACTTTAGATAAATGACATTAGACATTAGAAAGGACAATGTTTGAAATGCACAGAAAACTATAAATCATATAAAAAACTAGCTAATATAATATTAACCTACTGTTGCATTAGCTAGGTCAGATACAAAGAGAGTGTGTGTGTGTGTGTGTGTGTGTGTGCGTGTGCGTGTGTGTGTTAGCCAGCAATACTGTGTTACCGACCATTATAAATTCTAATTATTCATTGAGTTATAGGTGGAAAACTGCATGTGCTGACAGAGCACACACTGCCATCAGGTGACCATCAGCGGCTCTCTGACCCCAACAGAAATCCAGCGACTTCCAAACCCCGGCCCAAATATCCTCTCTATCCCAGCTTTGGTTTGAACACATGTATTCCAGGAAACATTGAATGATCTGATGAGCCAGAGCGTGCCTGTTTACATCTGCTCAGTCAGAGAAACGGCTTTTAGCAAGAACTAAAAAAAAAAAGAAAAACTGGGAAACCAGGACCACAGAGAAACTCACACAGCAACATGGGACGCCACGACAACAGAGGAAAACACAGGGCTTAAATGCACAGAGGATAACGAGGCGGGAATGAGGCGCAGGAGGGAAACACAGCTGGGACTATCACACATAATGAGACAAGGAAGCAAAACTGAAAACACTGAACACAAGGCTTGGTACTGTCACAATAAAACAGGAAACATGCGACATTCACAAAGACACGGACCTGACACTGTGGCATGGAGACACGATGACAGGAGAGACAGAGTGGACATGGAGCATGGGGACCATGAAAAATGTGGGACACAGGAAAACACAGAGACAGAAACCTAAAAACTATAAGCACAAAACCATAAAGACAACCAAGACCATGAATAAGAACAAATCAAATAATATTAATATTAACAGAAACAACAAAAACTATATCAAGCAGGAAAGTATTACTTTTATGGAAATCACTAAATAGTATAGAATGCATTGTTGGGTAGTCTTGTAATGTCCAGCTTTTTGAAGGCACCGTGCAGAAAGTCATGCAGAAAGGAGTGCAGGAAGTTGCCTTGTGTTTTTCCTCTTGACAATAACTTATGGATTCTCTATGGGTGCTGGGTACTGTGTCTTGGCTGGCATATCAGGCGCAGTAATAACATGGTCAGAAAACCATTAGGTTGTACTTTTGGCACTGTGGGTAGGTGCTCTTAACAAGGTAAATCTGCATCTTCATCAATCTTGGCAGCAGGTGGAAGCTTGAAATACTCAGTAAGCAGCTGCTTTAACTGTAGACATAATAAAACACAATGAATCCTAACACCACCAGTCGATATGGATTTCACACTGAATCTTGGATTCTCTGTCTCCCCACTCTTCCCCGAAACTCTAGTGTCTTGATCCATCCATCCATCCATCCATTCTCTCCACTTATCCAGTTCAGGGTCACGGGGACGCTGCAGCCTATCCCAGCTGTCCTAGGGCAGAAGGCAGGGTACACCCTGGACAGGTCGCCAGTCTGTGGCAGGGCTAACACATCGACACAGACAACCATTCACACCTATGGGCAGCTTAGAATCATCGGTTAACCTAACCCCACTACCTGCATGTCTTTGGACTGTGGGAGGAAGCTGGAGTAGCCAGACAGAGCCCACACAAACACGGGGAGAACATGCTAACTCCTCACAGGAAATTGAATAGAATTGAACTGAGGACCTCTTTCTGTGAGGGTTATGGTTAGCATAATGTATTTACTTATTTATTTATTTACTTATGTATGTAGCTGTAATCCTTTTTCTGGAGAATTCTGTGCATGGTGACTCTCAATGAATCGACCTTTTCTGACAGTTCTCTAAAGGCCGAAGTCATCCCTGTTTCTTGTGCACCTTTTCTTACCACATTTCCCCATTCTCTTCTTTTCCCAGTAATATGCTTCCATAACGCACTCTGTGAACAGTCAGCCGTTTCAATAATAATCTTGTATGCAAAGATATAATAGATCAGACAGGCATTGCTCCAGGGCCCAGAATGCAGAAGGGCCCCAGGCAAAATAAATAGCCAGTGGGCCCCTCCACATTACATTGCAAGTTGCAGGTATTTACACAATCAGTTTACACTCCGCTGATTAAAAAGCCATTTGGATATTTGTACTCGGATTGTAAAATATCATTTTTACTTCTTGACCCTGCTGGCTGTCATTTGTGCAAAATGCATGCAAAGCTGCTTTTTAGTAGTGGTATAGTAGTATTTAGTAGCTTGTTAACAACTGCATTATCAATTACATTTGGAAAGCCAAAGTAAAAACAGGAAGGAGAGACGAGACCAGTGTAACTATACCACCAGAAATTTAGATTTGAGTAGTCTTGTCAATGATTTTGCTGCACACAAGGCCTGAAACATAATGGGTGACAATTTGTGAATAGTCCTGATGGCCGAATAGTTTGTGGTTTTGTAAATGACTGAAACATTGTTAACATTACCATTGGTCCACTGGAAATAATTATTGATTGAGGAATTCTGTAAATGAGCGTGCTTATTACAGTATGTGAGGACTTTGCATTTCTCTGTATGTTACTGTAGCAAGGCCTAATCTGCTTGGAGCTTGTGGTAGCCCACCTGAAGAAGATGGTGTGAGTGTGTCATAGACTTAAATGAATGTGTCCATTTTTTATAATGACATTAGATCACATTAAACAACAACTCTTGAAATATTTTTTTTTATATGAATCTGAAATAAAACCTTTTCACAATATATTATATAAGAGATAAAGTCGATCAACTGTGAAAACTAATGGTTTCAGCTGAACCTGGTCATTGTACAAAGAATAGAATAGAATAGAATAGAATAGAATAGAATAGCCTGTTATTGTCATTGTACATATGCAATGAAATTGTGACATTTAGCCTGACAACTGATAAAATGTACACAAAAAAGAAAAGAAACTGAGCTTTGGTTCACTCAGAAGAGGGGAATTATTTTATTGCACAAAAGTACTTCCCATGTGAAGTGCTGTACAGAGTGTCAGTTAATGGCCTAATTTCTAATTAGGAATACTTCACATTTCATGTTTCAGTGCCTCCAGGAGTGCTTCTGAAGAACCAGAGCACACCTCATATTTTGACCTCTGTATTATCCATTTCAATCAACAACCTTATTTAGATTGAATAAAAATTCAAAGAGGTTGTGGGTGATAAAATGTTAAGCATGCTCTTCAATCTGATGTCAGTAGCAAAATAACAGCAGGTGTTCATAATAATCACAAAAAAGAAAGAATTCCTATTGAAAAGTTAATTGAATGGTGGCGTGAACCTTGATTTACACTGTTGAAAAAACAGAATGAGCAAGAGAAACCTAAAAAAGATCAAGTGTACAGGCAGGGATTACTTTAGTCCTGGAAAGTTTGACTTATTTAGGTAATTACAATATCCCCATGAACTTAATAATACAGTTTTAAATTGAATGACATGTGTTTACCCTCCAAAAAGCCATAGATATCACAAGCTAATTTATGGCTAATGCCAGTACCAAGCCACAAAACTGAGATGGTGTCTGGTATAAACATTTTGTGCCAAACTTCACATTTTATTATTAGCATTCAAAGGAATAATATCATTAGGGAAGGTAACAGAACTCTTTGAAAACAACAGTCACAAGTTGAGAAAACTCAAAAAATAATCAATGTTGACTTGTTATACATGTAGACATTATTTAAGAAAGAAAGGCAGAGCCTTCATATCCAGATACATCAATAGCCAACACAGTAGAATATATGGATTACATTAGCAATGACTTTTAAATAAATTACGTCTTAATTATTCCTCAATTACACTCCACTTCCCCCTCAGTTACAACCCTCATTAGAATCTATCAGAAAGCTAAATACTAAATGGGAGAAATGTATCCTGGGTAGCCACAGTCACACTGCAAGACAGATTTACAGAAGCTGCAATAACTTGTTTTGTCTCCGTGGAAGTGATCATATTGTCCAAAGCTATTCCAGGAAATGGGCTGACTCCCTGACTTTGTTGCACCGTTTTTTCATACTGTAAGCAAGCATATAGTGTTTGTCAAAGACAGTATTCACAAAATAATCTAAAGTGAAATTAAAAGAAAAGAATTCAGGAGGAAAAAATAAAATTTAAATAATATAGGATACAGTGCAAAAAATGGAACTTCCCCTGTAATTACAACCAAATAAAGAGATCAAACTGTAGCTAAGAGCAGGGCAAGAATGAATGGGAAACAATGTGGAGCGCATTCTTCAGATGTCTTTAGAAAGAATCCACCGTTTTCAACCCTCAGTCGTGTTGGCTGAAAATTCTCAATACAGTTTGAAGTACTGAAATGTGAAACAAACAGCCTCTCCACAATAAGTGACGTGTTTAGAGGCACACTGTCAGTGTCCTTGAAAGCTGCACTTTTTCACTCGTTGAGTCTGCCTGTGTTGTTTCAGTGTGGCTGCCAGTCAATAGATTTTGTGCCAATGAATGCACGTTGGACAAAACACGGGGCTTAAATTTGCCATCCGATCAAAAGTTGTTTCAACATTAGGATCCAAAATGAATCCTTTTCATCTAAAATTCAAGTTTCTTTGTCGTTGTTGTTCGATCTTGTAAATTGAGTTTAAGGTGTGGACTTGGTGAGTTGGCTGACTTAAATGTCTTCTTGCAGATGTGTAGACTACATCTGGTGTAGGGAACATTTTGTAATAAAGGTTTGAAATTGAAGTTATTGGAATATTACAATTAGTATTTTAATACATATTCAAACATGCCTGGAGGGCAGACTGCTGGGGAACTTGATAATAATTCAAGAGTTGAGACTGAGTTTTTGACATTTAATTAAGGCTGTAATTCATTATCATTATCCACAGCAGTGTGTGGTTAACTTTGTTATGTACAGACAGCATGAATAGGTAAGAAGCAGTGTGTCAAACAGACCTGTCCTCTGTGTGCCTTGAAGGAAGGCATGCTGCTGCTGCTGCAGTTGCAGAAGACAGAGGACACTGAATTAGGAAATCAATCAATAGCCTATTTAACAATAGGTTGCTGAAAGCATTATTTATTTTATCCACAATAATTATACCTAAAACAACAGTTTATGACTTTCCAATTTTAGAATTAGAATTTTGGAAAAAGCTGTTTTCATCAATCATCAAATCTGTATTAAATGTGTGATTACCAATGTGTGTGTGCGCGTGCGTGCGTGCGTGCGTGCGTGTGTGTCAAACTCACATCCTCTACACTCAGAAGCCTGGTTGCTTGAGGGTTGTGTGTAATATGTTCTCCTTCACTCTCTAGTACTTATTTATTTTCTCATGTGGTCGTCTGCTGGGATTGGCACGGCTATCATTGATACAGTCTTCTGTTCATTTCCAGGGACCACTGTGTCTATTTGACTGGCCAGTGCCAGCTAAGAAATTGACAGGTCTAAAGTCCCACAGGAGCAGGTTCAACTCCTCTTATTGGGAGTTTGGGACTTTTGATCCACACATAGCACAAATGTTCCCGTACACTACCCCAGCAGCTTGGTTTTGCCTCTCATAATGTCCCAATTTGCATCTTGCATTACGTTTGTGCTTGGCAGTCCCTGGAAGAGCTTAGCAGACCCTGCATCTTGTTACTCTATGAATCTGAAACTCCTGCTGTCCTGCTTTTTCAACTAGTAGCTGATGCTTGTACTCACAGTGTTGTTTCCAATGTCCTTCTGAGACATGCTTATGTGTTGACTCATGTGCATACTCAATGTTCTTGTTAAGATCTCTGAGAACATAGCTTCCATGTTGTAATGAGGCATATAATTGGCCAGTACTTTGATGGTGTCATACCCTTTGTGAGGATCCTACAGGTGAGTACCTGTACCTATAATACCTGTTGTAACCAGGTGTTCATAAAGTACAGTAGGCATGGATCATGTCAGATCCTGGTGGCATCCAGCTCTTCATTCCTTCATATCTGCCTTTGTGATGCTGGTGGGTTCTTGTTGTAGGAGGTTGAAACTACTACTACATGACCTTTCCTTCTGTTTTTCCAAAACTGTCCAGTGCTTCAAGTCTCAAAAGAAAAATAGCATCTGACAAAACAACAGAATTCCTAATTGCCCCTCGGGGATAAATAAAGTCATTCTGATTCTGATTTCGTGTTGGATGTGAATTTGTTCATGGTGTTGGTGACATTCAGAAGCATCAGTTGAACTTTACTGGACTAGCGTACACCTCCCATTAAAACCATTCTGCTAAACCTTTATCTTACACTGCATGGGACAACCACACGTAAGCGTAAAGAATCATATACAGAGCTTACAGCACTCTCGACAAGCATCTCTCTCCAGTGAAATGAGAAATGTTAAAACTAGACAACTCTTCTATAGTTTTTTATAACTTTAAATAAATGTTTCCTTGTGGTCATATTATCAGCAGCTTACATGTGCTGAAGAATTCTTCACTGGCCCACTTATTAGTGGGCTATGCCCTCTCCACCTTGATAAATATGGCCCAAGCTTCACCCCAGTCACCATGACAACGTGGCTGTCTGGTAACTATGGTGATGAAAGCAGGTAAATGAAAAGGTACAAGGGATGAGACAGGGCAGGAGCAGGAAGGAAGTTCACATGAGAAAAAAAAACCTGAGAGCAGAAAAATAGCAACAAAACAAAAGAAAGGAAGAATTGTCTCTCTGTTCCATCTACCTGTCCGCTCTCTGTCTTCCTGTAACTTTTATGTCTTGCTTTATTTGTCTGACTTTATAATTAAGTGTCTGAGTGTACTGCCTGATATTAAGTGTCAACTGGTGACTGTTGACAACCCCTCTGTCTTTTGGGTCTCTGCTGTTTCCATATGAACGTGTTACCTGTTATGAGATAAGTGACATTTATATGAGAGGCCACACTGAAAAAGAGTTTCTCTTTTGGCCTTCAGGATTTGAGCCAACTCAGTGTTTTGGACATTAAACATGAATCACCATTTCCATATATTTTTTATATACAAAGAGACATGTTGCCCATTGTGGCATATTGAGGGACAAAAAAGGATTTCTGTGGTACAGAGTTAGTATTTATCTTTACTGTACTAACTTTATTGTACTATTACATTAATGTATGCATGGAATTTTGAATAAAAACTTTATAGAACAGGGGTTTTAAACTCATTTTCAATGAAGGCCACATCAGCATTATGGTTTGACTGTGCTACGGCACAGCTCTCCCAACTACTGTGCACCTTTTTTGTGCATTCGTTTTTTAAAGCTTTTTCATTGTGTCTTCCTGCAATGCACTGATCACCGTCAGGAACTGACAGACATTGGCTGTGTCTAAATTCAGGGCCTGCATCCTTTGGAGGACCCAGCCTATGTAGCCTATGCGGTAAGCCACAAAGACCGGAAGTGCAAGGCTGTTAAATTGGACGGTCTAGCCTAAGATGCGCTGCTTCTGTTGCCTAGCAACCGCGACATAAGCAGCTACAGCTGTGGTGGACAGCATGTTGGACAGAAATACAGAAAATATTTATGTCATTTGTTTGACTTTTATCTGAGAAAATTGTGTTGTTTCATCTGCGTGTGATGTATCTGGGAGATTAGCTAGCCTCATTTCATTTTGATGGTACAAATGTCATAGGGTTTACATTATATTTCACTATATATACACAGAAAAAAAAAAAGCTCAGTGGTGGAATTGAACTCAGTTGTCTCAAATATTAAATTACAGTAAAAATTCAAGGTATGTATTTCTGTTTCATGTCATTTGTGACTGTCTGACAGACAAATATTAATATACAATGACCGCTGTGTGAAAGCTTTGGTTATATTTAAGGGCAACAGCCCAAAAATAAACTAAAAGATTTGATTCTTGTGCGTTTCAGATAAAATGGAAGACAAACTGATGCAGTAAATATTCTTTTATTGATGAGAAAACTGCAGTATAATTTACTGTTGAAGATAACAGAGCATTAAACAGGCTGATGTTTGGGTCAGAGGCTCTAACAGGACAGAGATGATACAGAAACATGACGTCCTTAGAAAACACTGACTCACTTTATGAATGGACAACTTTTCACAGCTCTTTAGAGTCTTTATTTAAAAATGAGCTGTACACTTTCCCCACTGAAACCAGCACAATCCCACTGTGATGAAAACAATATCTGAACTAAATATCTTCTGGATAAAACAAAGCTTTATGAAAATGTTCTGGTTCCCTTTATTTGTCCTCCGTTCCCTGTCAGATCCTGTCCTGCAGGATAAACATCAGTGAGTGGTTCCCTGTATGCAGCTGCTACAGTTTGTGTTGGAGACACTTCTGCAAATATCTAGAAACAGTTTGAAATGTTTTCACCCTGAACTACAGAGAACAGCTCTCTATTATCCCCCTGTTGTCCTCTCCATCTCTCAGCTGCTGCTGGCTCCTCCTCCTCCTCTTCCTCACACACTGCTGAATCTGTCCTGGTGTATCATCAGGACCGTCTCCTCTCACCTGCATCGGTGGGTTTCTCAGTCTCTCCTTACTCTGGACACTTGCAGAAGGAACCAACCGTGGCAGTTAACAACAAAAGCAAAAAACTTGATCAAATATCAACTTTCAGATGAAAACGCCATTTTCTAAATGAATCACATGGACATAGTTTCTGTATTTAAATCAGAGAGAAAAGAGGAAACCGGACCAAAGATCCTGCAGAAATGTTGGTCTTTATAACAAAGCTGGTTGTTTCATATAAGCATGACAGAAACAGCACAGACACATTTACTGTCTGTCTCATTATTAGTGGCTCGATACAGGCTTTTAACTGTAAACTTCAGCACAGCGTGGTTACGTCTGTTTCCTCACCACAGTTCACAGGCCACATGTTCGGTCCCCATAAATACCTTTGACTTGAAGAGTGAACCATCTGCTCGGTTTACCTTAAAACGTTTAAGTACATTGGGCGCCACCAAACAGACCCAGCTTCAGTCAATAAACTAAACTAACTAGCCAGAGCTTGTATGACCCGAGCCGCGTTAAGTGGTGATATCACTAATGTCACGTATCTTAGCCAAAGGTTAGCTGAATGTACGTTTTTAACACTCTTCATTATGCTAACATTTGTTCTGCTGCATATTTTAGTGAGATAAAGACCCAGTACTTACTTTCATAAGTTTATTTCTGGACCGCTTCGCGTCAACCGTCTGCCATTTTTTCTCAAAAATTTCTTCAACCTTTGATTCGCAATGAATACTGGGAGGGAAAGGGTGGGCCACGAGGATACACCAGACCCCTCCTTAAAATCTGGGCAAAATGCATTTGGAGCAGCCTTCGAATTGGGAGAGCCTACAAATGCGGCCTCCAAAGGATGCAGCCTCTGAATTTGGACATTCTCTGGATTAGGTGTCAATTCCTGATCCAACAGCAGCAGGAGCTCTCCCCTCCTTACCTCAGCTCCATGACGCTGGTAACATTTCCAGAGGGAAAAATCCTTCTGATGTAGTTGAAGTCGCCAACAAAAATGCTACCATCTGCTCCACATGCCAGAGCCAAGGGTGCCAGCAGCTTGTTGCCCTCTGCCTGCCCATTACAGCTGGGGCATGAGATGCTGCGGCGGCGACCATTTCCTGTAAGAGGAAGTTCAAAGTCATTCTTCGATAAATGAACCAGTAGCTGTCTGCAGTGTGATGAATGAATTCTTTAAAGTACATGGTTAAAATCGAGTTGGGTTGATTCTTAGGTAATTTCCAAGAGAACAGCTTTTTATAATGGAAACAAAACACCAATGGAAACCAATCTGCAGTACACGTGTGTGATTCCTGCGTTGTGTAGTTATTCTGTCAAATGGACTGGCACTTTTCTACTTAAAGCACTTTTTACACTACTAGCCATATTTAACCATACATTCAAGCAATGCTTTATTCTATCGTCTTTAAGCACTCTGACCCCACATCCATGACCAATTTAGGATCATCAATTAACCTAACACACATGTCTTTGCAATGTCATTGATTTTCATTCCTGAGGAAGCTGGAGTATGAGGAGGAAACCCACACAGGCCATGGGAGATGCTGCACAGGCCACGGATGGGCTATGAAACAGGAACCCTTTTTGCTGTGAGGAGACGGTGCTAACCAACGCATCACCATGCTGCCACCATGTGGCTTGTTGAACTCATGAATCAATCACAGCCACTAGTTTACAAAAACTCATTAGTAACATATTATTGTATTCAGTGTGACTTTTTTTGTTTTCCTGAGATCAAATGCTGTTGTCTGATCCACGGTTTCTCACACATCACTTTTCATGGTGGACTTTCTGCTATTTCAAGATTTTATTTGGTGCGCAGTTGGTTGTAGTTGTTTTTGTTCCTTCTTTGAGAATTGGTTGAATTTCAGTTTGGTTATCTTCTGTTTATGGTTATAGTCTGTATTCTGTTCCCTGTTTCAGTTTTTTTCTCTGTACCTTGAGTCTCACAGTGTTAAATGTTTCTTTGTTTGCTTGTTTCGTTTTGATAGTCTCTTTTCTTGTGTACATTTACTTCATTTTAGCCCGTGGCCAAGGAAGAAAACAGCTTGAAACAGTAATTAAAGCAACATGTGCTTCTGACTCAGAGATGAAAGTACATTCATTGAATTCATTATCCTAAACTTTTTAATTTGAACCTTTAATGACTTGTTTAAATTGATTGAGATTTTCTTTAATCTACATGCTCACATAAATACTTGTGCATACACAAATCTTTTAATACGTTTTTCTGAAGGTCCTACAATGAATTTTATTAAAACGGCCATTGCCTATTAACTTCTCATTAGTGACAACCGGTACTTGTCAGCATTAAAAGGATTTGTTTCACATTGGCCTGACAAATACACAACAGCAGCAAAGTCCAGGAAACTTAAAGTCTAAGGAGGAGAATTATCGTCATTGAAGTCATTTCTAAACAACTATACATATAATTGTGGTAGCAACATCCTCTAGGACTGTTTTGCTGCTAGTGGTACGGGCGTATTGCACAAAAGTGGATAAAATAATGGACAACTGCTAAATTCTTCAACTACACCACAAATCAACAGCTAGAGGTTTGAAAATACAAGCATCAAAACGGGTTTTGTAATGAAGCAGTTCCAGAAGCTTGTGCAAAGCTCTGACCTTTTTTAAGACAGGTCTGTGCCACAAAATCAACTAATTTAAATGAATGCTACCAATTACATCAAGATGTGGTCAAATATCCAGGCGTAATTATGCCAGAAGCTTGCTGCTGAGTGCTAACGGTGTCAGGTCAAAGTGCAACTTGCTAAGGGAGATTTGATCAAATATTAGTGATTGTGTATGTATATTTTTCAGCTTGTATGTATCCTTTGATTGATATTAACACTGTATGCGTACAATCATTCCATCAAGGAAAACGAAATAACTTCAAAGAATTCATTCAAAATAAATTACCATGAAATTCATGAGTTAGGGAAACGTCTGACCTCAAATGTATATAACAGAAAAAAATGTAATTTAAGATCACCTTTAACAGAAGTATGCAATCAGCATGCAGTGACCAGTGCTGATTATGTCTGTGCATGCTCCAACAAACTGGAAAGCTTTGATTCTGTACTTACCCATGATGCTGTTGATGACAGGTGGCTGCTGGGAAATGAAGACATTCTCACCGTTGCCTTTGTACAGTATACCTGGAAACGAGATGGATAAAGCACTGAAGAAAAGCATCTGTGTGTAAATAAAGGGATGCTGCAATTTTCACTCTGCATTGAAGAAAATCTCTTTATGAAAATGTGCTTCAGTCTGGTTCATCTGTTTGGCTGTTTTCATATAAAATGACACCTTCAATCACCTGTTGATTTCATTCATAATTTTTACAGTACTATGACCTGTCCAAATAACGTTACACTAAAACTACCATAAATCAACCCAGTCAAGTCTAGACTTTGATAGCCAACGCCTGAGTTACACAGTTTTAAGGCAGAACATTGTTTAAACTGCAGCGTAATAGTGGGAAACGAACCTACAAAGTCAGAATTCAGATTGTTAGTGTGAGTAAAGAGGGTCTTTCTCAGTATCATGCTTAGACTGAATGTTTCTGAGAGGGTTGCACGGGACTGCAGAACCTTTTTCCATATGTGCACCCAAAGCATGTCCAAAAGTACACACTCGTCAGGACAAGATCAACACACCACCTTTGTTTAGAGTTGTCCTGAGACACTGAAAAACAACCCAATTACAGATAGACTGTCAATAGAAGAGAGGCACCCAGAGAGTATAGAAAGTATATGTAAAGTATATGTAACTATAGTATATAGTAACTGCTGGCAACTTGAAGTGGGCAGGACTCATGATAAACCTATGGGCCCATGACACACACACACACACACGCACACACACACGCACACACACGCACGCACGCACACATACGCACGCACACACACACGCATGCGAACACACACACGCACACACACACACACACACACACACGCACGCACGCACACACACACACACACACACACACACACACGCACACACACATATATATAAGACAGGAGAGATGGAATTGGTATGTTTCAAGGTATTTCTGACATCTGAGAGGGCAAAGGCTAAACTTGAGGTTGGTAGAAACAATGGAGGACGACAGAGGAGAGAGAGTGCACAGGGAGAACGATGAGGGGTAGATTGGCTGGCTTGTGAGGAGGTTGATGAGGAGAGATGAAAAGATCAACAGAGGAGAGATGCACTTGTTCTTCAAAGTAAGACATCAAAGACACCTCCTGTGGTGAAGTGAATTATTAAAACTGCCACTTTCTTGGAAGCCAGTCCATCTTATCTTTCTTTCTTATTTTATGCTTGGATGCAAAGCAAACCAGAAAAAAAAAAGATTTGCTACATTTCGTGGATTTGGAGCACACATACAGTGTCATGAAAACATATGTGGCCCCTTCCTGGTTTCTTAGTTTTTGGCATATCTGTCACACTTGTCAGATTTTAATAGAAGACAAAGAGAACCTGAGTAAATACAAAATGCAGTTTTTAAATGGCGTTTTAATTCATTAATGCAAAAATGAACTAAACCTACCTGGCCCTATGTGGAAAAGTAATTGGCCCCCTGAACCTAATAACTGGTTTGTTTGGCGATTAGAGGTGCAGACCCAAGCACAGACAGACAGATGGGAGTTTAAACTGAAAGTGAGCCTTTATTTAGTGGCTGTGCAAAATACTTGAAAGCAACGAATGAAGGGAGGAAGTGAAAATACTAACAAAACCTAAACTGGGAGAAGCTAAACAAAAGAACATGAGAAACACAGAGGAAACGCAGAGGATGATGGACGAAGGATCTGCAGGGGGTGAAACACCGGCGAACCGACGAGGGAAACACACTATATACACACACACACCGAGGGTAACGAGCAAACAGGCAGGGAACACAGCTGGGACTAATTAGACATGGCGAGACCGGGAGGAAGACAAACAGAATACACTGACACAGGACGCAGACTGTCAAAGTAAAACAGGAAGTACATGAACGGAGACACGCGGTAAAACAAGGGACTTGTGTCCCTTGTTTTACCGCGTGTCTCTCCGGAGGCACAGTGACACCTAAACACTAGAAATCACTAACAAATAACCAGAAACGAACTAAATCGATGAATATTAATAATCACAAAAAATAAACACGGAGTCACTAGACTCTGGACCGTGACAGGTTGTGTCACTCGTGGCAGTAAGAACTACAAACACTACAAAAAAACTCACACACAAAACAAACAAAAAAACCCATTCCTTTATGAAAACCCAAATGACAAGTTACAATGGGATCCAAAAATGGAATTAAGTCTTTCGTACAGAGTATGTTCCCTTTTCTAACAGGAATACCTATCCACAACATAATTCCCATGCAGTTTGACACTTCTCCACCTAGGCAAAAGGTGACTTCTTTAGAGAATAAAAATTTTTTGGAAAAAATAGTGACTTGTGATGTCCTGAGAAAAAGACTTATAAATGTTATACACTTCTTGAACTCAGGAGACCACTAGCTTTCCTATATTAAACTGGATCAGCATATAAATGGTATTAAAACATACCATTTGTGCTGCTTGCCTGCAATGCACAGCTTAATTTTTCTGCCTTCCTTCCTGGTGGAAGAACTGTACAGTTGAATTTCTGTTACAGTTAAGTTTATACTGCTTTATTACTGAAAAATATTTAAACTATTCCTTTAGGAAAACAACAATAAAACACTATAAAAACGCCTCACCACACATAAAACTGTATTATTGAAAAGTAGTGCATAAAGTATCAGAAAGTAAAAATACTTATTATAAATATAATTAAAATTATTCTGTTCTCCAACAGTCTTAAATTGATTAATTTAACTGCTGCATATGTCTAAGTTTGAGCTCATTTTACATACTTTGTATTGTATCTTAATCTCTAATCTTAAATATGATCAACCCCTCTCTATTAATTTGCTTTATACCACAGAACAGACAGGCCAATCTCTAACCTTGAACATTGTTGAAAGAGTAGTTGTCAAACAGCTAACAGATCATCTGCAGAGGAATGGCTTATTTG
>VOQK01023261.1:1837-17147 GCA_015052645.1 Benitochromis conjunctus | reverse complement strand
CCATCTTGGAAGGTCTCTCGTGCTGCCTCACCTCATGTTGGGTATGAACTTCTTCACTCTGTCCCTCTGTGATGTAGAGCTCAGTGTAGATCCTGTTGAGGAGGGTTCTACTTCCTGTTTCATCACTTCCTTCAGTCACACGTTCACATCTCCTCCTCAGACTGATCTTATGTTCATCTAAAACCTCCTGTAGACCAACATCTGCTGAAAGAAAGAAAAACAATGAGACTAAAGAGAAAAAAAACTCTTACATGTCTGAACAACACAACAAGAAGTCCAGTTTTGAGAAATGAGTCCATCAGCAGACAGATGTTCAGTCTTACTTTGTACACAGCTGCTCTGACTGGCTGTCTGCAGTCCAGCTCTGGTTCTGGTTCTTTTACCACACTGGGGACAGGAGGAGTCTCCTGAAGAAGCAGACTGGTCCCAGTATGAGGAGATGCACTGTCTGCAGAACCAGTGTCCACAGCTGGTAGAGACTGGATCCTTCAGGACGTGCTGACACAAAGCACAGCAGGACAGCTGCTGTTCCTCATAAACACCACTCCTCTTCCTCTCTCTGTGAACACATTTCTTTATCACTAAAATGATTTACTGTTAGTGAAAAACATCCAGATTTGATGACACTGTGCAGAAGCTGTGATGGTCTCTGGTGATGAAGTAAGAGTGGAGATACTTCTGTTTGAATTCAGGGTTCAGTCTGGAATCAAAGTAATGCTTCATTGATTTCAGTGTTTTCCTGTCCACCTGTTTTATTAAATATAGAGTTATCTGCCTGCAGATCGTCCTGTCTCAGGTAAACCAGGGCCATCACAGGTGACCCCGCCCACCACCTGATTGACCTGGTTGGTGTCTCAGAACAATCAGGTCTCACACCTCAAGACCCTTTAATAGCTTCTTCCCCTGGGTCATTAGAACTGTTAACAAACACTATCCCACCCAACCCCACCCCTGCCCACCAAAACGTGCCCTGACCTGAGTGACCCTTATCACTCGGGCCACTCACACACAGACTCTGTTCATAGTCCTTCCACTATACCAAGAACTCTGTTGTCTGGTTTTTATTCTCCCCTCATACACAGACAGTTTGACGTTTTCACTCATTGATAAATTCTGTGATAAAAGTCATTTAAACGGTTTTCTAAACAAGACTGACTCCATCAGGTCATCTACAGCAGAGACTGCTTCTTACTTTGAGGGTTCTGGGTCACTGCTGAAATATGGAGGTTCTTCCTGAGACCAGTCACGCCTCACAGACAGATAACAGGTAACTGGAGACTGTGACCTCTGACCACACACATTTTCATTTGTATCACTCTGACAACAACAAGATTTGGGGGTAACTGTCAAATGATCTCCTGCAGTAAAGTGAAATTAATAAAACCTTTTGTCCACATGAGTATTTTCCCACCGTTCTGGGTGATGTTACACAAGGAGGCCTCTCGATTTTCCCAGTTACAGCAAACACCACACACTCAGGCTTCACCTGTTACCTGAGGATCTGACCTGATTCTGTTTCCTGCAGCTGGTGATTTAACACCTATCAGTGAATACTGTTTGCCTGATGCTGACATCTATAAGTTACCCTGTGTGTGTGTTTGGTTTGGTGATATGTGTAAGTATGCCTGACATTTCAAAGTAAAAGTATTTAAAATGAGTGCTCATAGTCAGTGTGAACACACAGCTACACTAACTGAAACACTGTCACGTCACACGTGAGTGTGTCAGCTGTTACAGTCGTCATCACCCAGCACATTCTTACTTTGAAGGTTCGGGGTCACTCCTGAAATACGGAGGCTCTTCTTGGGACCACCTGCTCCTCACAGCTCCCTCCTCCTCTTCCTCCATCACCGTCTTGTAGACTTCAGTCTGAGAGGAGAGCCGCATGCTAAGCTATCAGCTCTGTACCCACGGGTGTTAACCCTGACTCTTCTTTCCACAGCCCACGGAATGATATTTATGTCGTAACAAATGCGCGAGCAAGAAGTATAATCCGAGCAAATAATTTCATTTCGCGAGCGTATGACTCGGCAGCCGCGAGTACAAAGCAGACACTCGTGTACGCGCTGCTGCAGTCTCGCGCTCAGAGAGAAATCCCGCTCATGTAAATAAAGTTACTTTTGACAGACGGAGCCCAAAGGAGGCCGGGGTTCTAATGTGATTGGTCACTTTGATGGACACTTCAGGTTCCTGCGTAAAATTGAGTTACACTGTGCCAGCGACAGAAACGCTGTTTTCAACCGTATTTGTTTGAAATGTGAAAAATAAAGTTTGCTGAATGAATTACTAACAGTTATTGTTTGCTGTGCAGCAGACATACTGCCAGCTGTCACTGGGTTACTTGATGTTAATGATTCTAAGACATCTTAGCCTCTGCACTGCTGTCTTTGTGCGCGGGCCAAACTTAATTGCGCACATGAAATGATTTGCTCTGATTATTTTCTTGCTCGCGCATTTGTTATGATATAAATATCAATCCATTGCAGTTACCCTGACAGGAGGACAGTGTGGAGTCATCATCCAGCCTCTGCCTCGGATCCACGTCCTCCTGATGTGTCCGGACTCTGAACTAACCGCCACCGGGTCACGTGATCCGCCTTCCTCTTCTTCCTCTTTGGAATAAGGTCGATTATCCGGATGTGGGAGTGCTACTGCTCCCCACCGGTAAACAGAATAAATGCTGACAGTAACAGAGACACCGAACTAAATCTAAACGATTCCATCTACGTCTTGACGAGTACGCAGATCCGGCTGAAATAGTTTTATTGATGTTTGCTTCTTCTTTCATTAATCGAAGGCTTATCTGAGAGAAAAACTGATGTTTAGCTCTGTCAGATAAATGTAAACCAGCAGCTTAGGGGCTATTTAAAGCCAAACATCCACAAACTGCTCTGAAACAAGTCCTCATAGCCGACATACATAATATTGCGTCCAGTCCAGTTTTACTTTGAAAGGCTCAGACCGGAAGCACGATTCCGGTTCTTGTAACTTGATGCCAATAGGTGGAAGATGTCGGCGTGTGTCGGGGTGCTGAAGAGCCGTCTCGGGGCTCTCTGGACGGCTGGTTTCGCGTCGCCGCTGCAGCCGCTGAGGTGCCCGGGGAGCGGGCGGTGGGAGTCCAGCACGCGGACAGGTACGGCCCTGCTGCTAAAGCTAGCTGGCTAATATTAGCCGAATTGTCCAGTTATCCGGTGACGGGACCGATCGGCTCATCGGTAACAAACAGCTGCTCCCGTGATCAAACCGTGCAGGTGTGCGCACAGGTAAATCAGCCTGCATGTTCTGAAGCGCGTTGTCACACTTAAAGTTTTCATGAACTTCGACCTGCTGTTGGTCAAAGTCTGCTCAGGTGTGTGAAGCTGACGCAGAGCAGCTCGACTTCCGGTCACTCCGACAAGCAGACCAGATCTCCCAGTCAGCGAGCTGGAACGTTTTAAACGATGATCAAAATATTTTCCAATTAATGTGTTTAATCATTTACAATAACCGGTAATCTATGGTTTTAATACAGTAACCAATCACAAAGCAACAGCTGGGTGCCTCATGATGAAGAGCAGATTTAGGCTTAGACTTTGAATGTGACGTGTTTATCTGATTCAGAAGCTGCTGCTCAGCTGAGATCTCCACACAGACGCCTCTGAGCTCACAGAGAAAACATCCAGTGAGCAGCAGATCTGGCAGGAAGTGACCTCTGAGGTCAGAGGAGAATGGAGGACATGAAGGCACCATCAAATAAGCACTTGTTATAACCAAAGTACAGAAGAGTGTGTCAGCAGCAGAAGACCACAGCAGAGTGACTCCTGTGAGTATGAACAGGAAACTTAACACAGACTCACAAACAAACAGCAGAAGACGAGGAAAGGTTTCCTGCTCTGCTTGGCTCAGAGTTTAAAGTCTGGACCCGTCCTGCCAGTGTCAGTGCTGTGGAGAAGGCTGTCAGCACCACCTGAGCATTAGTGACCTCATCCATTGTCCATGGCCTCAGCACACCTTCAGCAGGATAACAAAGCTCCGTGTCTCAGCGCTCAGATGGTCTCAGGCTGGTTTCCTGAACATGACGATGAGTTCACTGCACTCAGACAGCCTCCACAGTCACATATCTCAGTCAAGCAGAGCAGCTCTGGGATGTGGAGGATGATGATGTCATGGTGATGTCATGATGATGTCATGTTAACGTGGACTAAAATCTGAGGAATGTTTTCACTCTGTTACCTTTGTGCCGTGAGGACTTAAAGCAGCTCTGATGGTAAAAAGAAGGTCCAGGTGTACCTAATAAAGTGTCCTGTGAGTGTATAATGAATGTACAAAGTGCCTTTCCTAACACAGAGTGAATTAGAAGTGCAAAGTCTTGGACACGTCAAACTGTAAATAAACGTCCATTTTAGTGAAGCTTCCTGAGTCGTGCTCATCAAAGGAACCAGAGAAGAGTCGAGTCTGGCTGTTTCAGCGGCGAGGAGAGCCCATGTGCACTACGTGTGCGGCGGCACGTGGTCATGTCTGCAGACTGAAATAGAAGAACACGAACCAGAGAAGATGTGCAGGAAGCAGGGAAATTTAATCCTCCCGCTTTATCCTTCTGATAAGTTGTCAGGCTGATCTGTGCGTGAGTCAGGCCCACAGGTGCGCCGCCTTCGGCCCACAGGTGCGCCGCCTCTCCAGCCCACCGATATTTAATAAAGCTCAAACACAGAGCTTCAGCTGTTCTCATCTGAAGCCTGAACGCTGTCTTCATGTTAGTATTAGAACATCAAAGCTGACTATCCTTCTCTTTGGGATTTCCGTCTGAATTTTAGGAGAAGCCCTTCGGCCACTAGAGGGCGTCAGAGTCCTGGACCTGACCAGGTGAGTGTGAGTGCTGCAGTAACACTCTGAGTTGTTGGCAGTGTGGCGGATCAGCGCTAACGTGGATGTTCATGTTTGCAGAGTTCTGGCCGGGCCCTTCGCCTCCATGATCCTGGGAGATCTCGGAGCCCAGGTGATCAAAGTGGAGAGACCAGGTGAGCTTTGGGCGTCGTTCCTGCCCCACTGTGAGCAAAGCATTGTGGGACAGTGTTTGAGTGTTTTGTCAAACAGGTGCAGGCGATGACACCAGAGCCTGGGGTCCTCCGTTTGTGGCGTCAGAGAGCGCCTACTTCCTCAGCATCAACCGGAACAAGAAGGTCGGTGAGCTGCAGAGTGCCGAGTCGGCACAAACACATTCATTAAAAACAGTTTGAGCAGAGCAGGACTCTGACAGGGTTCAGTCTGAAAACTGGAAAGTGTTCAGCTGTAAACAGATCAAACATGTCAAACGTTAGCCTCCATTGATCGCCACTGAGGCGCGATGCTTCATCAGTGTTTGGAGTCATTTGGGATGAACTGTGATTTCAGAGCATCGCCGTGGACCTGAAACACCCCAGAGGAGCACAGATCATCCAGCAGGTACGACACAGTGACGAGGTTTCTCTGTTTCTGCTTCAGCCCGATTCACTCTCTCCTTGTGTGTCAGCTCGCAGGAGTGTGTGACGTGCTGCTGGAAAACTACGTGCCGGGGAAACTCCGTCAGATGGGTGTAGGATACGAGCAGCTGAGCGTACTCAACCCTCGGCTCATCTACTGCTCCATAACAGGTACCAGTTTTTAACAGGCTTACATGTGTTTCAGGCCCCACCCCCGTGTTTCCAGGTGTGTCTGAGGCTCCTTTAAAGGCGAGAAGTCGCGGGTGGATAATGTGGAGCTGTTGGAGCGAGAAAAGTGAGCTAATAGGCTCCACCCACTCGAGTCACATTCAAGCACTCTGGAACATCCAGTATTGATGGATTTAGGCGCCGTGGAAACGCACCTCCACCTCCTGCAGTTCTCCCTCTGAGCCACTAGATGGGGTCAGACTCCACACTAAGCACAGCCTTCCTGCCGGAGCTCTCTGTTTCCTGTCTGCAGGCTGTGATGTTACAGCACAGCCTCATGGTGGCGTTACTGAGGCTGTGCTTATGGCTCTCTGGGTTTTCTCCTCTTATCTGTCGGTTCATTGAGCAATAATAAACCATCACATAAGACACATCAGGACAGATGTGACGTCACAAGGAGCTCCACTGTGTCTGTGGATCAGAAGAAGCTGATGATTGGCTGCTGAGAGGAGCTGAGGGAGTATGTGAGGGTGCCGCATGAATGAGAGACAGTGGTGGTGTTGGAGTAATGTGGGATGAAGGTGGGGTGGGATCACACCAGAGATCACACTGAGCTCCTTGTTTGCATTGGTGACGGACAGGCTGACAGATGAGCTCAGGCAGGAGGAGCAGGTGGAGGAGAGCCTGGAAAGGTGGAGGTGTGCTCTGGAGAGAAAAGAAGCAAGATGGAATACATTAGTGTGAATGAGAGGGAGTTTAAATACCTGGGGTCAACCAGCTGCAGAGAGAACAGGCAGGGTGGAGCGGGTGGAGATGAGTGTGACAGAAGGACAGCTCAGAGTCAGAGAGGTGGAGGTGGTCTGAGCATGTGCAAAGCTTATGGAAAATATGTTGAAAACAAACGAGCGATATAAACGATTGTGAAATGACCTGAAAGAGTTTTATTCTCTGCTCCGTCTCCTTTCTTCTTCTACTGCCTTTATTCTGTTTTCTTTCCATTTCATGTTTGTGTCCTCCCCCCCGTCCTTTTTTGAGAAAAAATGAACTACACTACCCAGGAGGCCTCATTAAGCTGCAGCAGCTGGATGTAGTGGGCAGATTTACGGCCTGGTTTCATCCTGAGCTGTCGGAGCACGCAGACGTCATGAACGTCCTGTCAGTTTGTGGTTTTAAGTTCTGGTGTCACTTCTACAGGAAGAACTCCGAGTCAGGATATTCCATGTGGTCCATCAGCTCTTTAACATTTAAACAGGCTCTTCATAAAATATGGGCATAAAACCTGCATGTTCTTAAATGTCCAGCAGGGGGCGACTTGTCAAAAGAAGCCTGACTGTACAGTTTATAAGAAAAAGAGTTTACTGCTCACCTGATCTGAGGTCAGCAGACACTCCTGATGAGTTCACGGTCCGAGTCACTAGTTTTAGGTCTGATCGAATAAAAAATGAAGCTCAAGTGGGAAAATCGATCCCACCGGAGGCGAAAAGGAAAGTTAGATTTTTCAGATATGTATGTACGATGTGCACGAAGCCTCGCACTGACATTGTTCTCCTGCAGATGTTCATTGAGCCTCTGAGGTCTGTTTCTCAGGCTGTCTGCGGGCTGCTTATCATTTTCAAAGCCTTTGTGGGATTTTTCTTTGTTTTTTGATATAAAGCGAGCTTTGAGCTCGGGCTCTTTAGGAAATCCATCTTGTTGTTTAGTCACAGCTGCAGACTCAACATCAGCTGGAATGTGGTTTTCCTGGAAGAGGAGACGCCGAGAGACCGATGGTTTGATTTCCTGCTGTGTTTCCACTCAGGTCAGAGAGAAACCAGCCCATTGGCACCCAGGCAGTAATGTGTGTGTGTGCGTGTGTGTGTGTGTGTGCACTCAGGTTACGGACAGACCGGTCCTCACGCTCAGAGTCCAGGGTACGACTCCATCGCCTCAGCAGTGTCAGGGATGATGCACATCACCGGGCCAGAGGTGAGACTCAGACCGCACATGCTCAGTAATGTTATGTTGTGTTCCTGCTGTCTGGAGGATGAACATGTTATGTCTTTACAAATTAAACACTCGTGATGTTTAATGTCAGACTCTGACCTGATGTCTGGCTTCACTTTACAGAACTACTGCGGCTGTAGAAATATCAGCACACAGGAAGTTCAGAAAGTGAACTTTGCATTCAAATGTTAAACATTTTCTTGGCTCGTTGTCTTAGCTGAGAATGTAAACACTGTGAAACACTCAGTGCTTTAGTATGCAGATATTTCAGAGAGCGTCAACAATAAGTCTGTTAGTCATAGAAACTGTATCCAGGAATCCATGAAGTGGATGTTACTGTCCGGTCTGAACAGGAAACCCAGTTTGTTCTGCCTTTCACAATAAAAGCCAGGGAGTAGTATATGAAACTCCTGGTCATGAACAGACAAGAATGTTAAAGTAGTTTACAGTTCATCTTTGATTTACTAGTTATTGAATGAATATTTATGTCCTCATAGTCAGGTTTTGACTCACCCCTCATTTCTATGTATTTTCCTTCCAAGCAGCCAAACCTTCTTGTATTTTTTAAGTGCCTCCAGCTTCATGAAGCTCTTTCAGAGTTCTTCTTTGAACATTGGCTGCTTTATCACTCACCTTGAGTCCAGTCCTTGTTACCGAGCATTTTCCTATTAACTATGAGGCTCTGGACTCGAGGGACGAGCCAGTGTTGTGCACAGAACAGACACCTCAGAACGACGTTTACATTTGACCTTTAGGCTCTTTGTTCCCAGACACATAATTTGATCCTGTTTCTTTAGCAGGTGAGTCTGAAAGTCCTGTCCTAAGAAAGAGGCAAAGACTCTGTGCTGAGGAACAAACGTGCTCACACCAAATGTTCACCTTCAGGCTTGTTATTGTGCAAACTCAGTTTGCCTTATATACTGTGTTTACGCTTTTATACATATAATATTGACCCTCTGCACAGATTTCCAATTTCCTCAAACTATAAAGAAATGAGGGGTGGCTCAAGACTTTTGCAAGAATTAATCTGGAGTGAATCCTTGTAAATCTCAGCACTGACAGGAAGTACTCACTCTTTGACACGTTCACAACACATCAGGTTTCTGGATAAGGCAGCGATAATAGCTCTCAGTCCCTCTCATCTCCCATAATGCTCTGTCTCTGCTGGCAGGATGGCGACCCGGTGCGTCCGGGAGTTGCCATGACGGACTTGGCGACGGGGCTGTACGCGCACGGAGCTGTCATGGCCGCCTTGCTACAACGGGAGAAGACAGGGAGAGGAGTTCACATCGACTGCAACCTGCTGTCATCACAGGTAAAATCACCTGATGTCGAGCCAATCAGCTCTCAGTATTCTCCACAGGTGCTGATATGAAATGCAGTTTAAAGGCTCTCTGTGTTAGAGGCGCCACATCCAGCAGACCAGCCGATACTCCAGGTGCTGACACAGATTATTAATAAGAATAAGTGTTCACCTGGCAGCTTAAATTAAATCCCAGCTCTGAACCTCACCGTGAAATCAGAAACCAGCTGAAACCCACCCAGCTAATCACAGAACTGTCAAACAGGAAGCTCAGTCAGACCCTCCTGAAACATCACCTGAGCAGACACGCTGCTCTTACCTACAGGCAGGTATAGCGCTGTGTTCAGGGTCAGCTGGTAAATGAAACCGCAGAGGCTGAATGTCTGCTTCCATCCAGATCGATCGAGTGTTTCTGACGATGCAGATAAGCAGACGTGTCACTGCGGCTGTGTGTGTGTGAAGCAATAAGGTAGAGGTATTTAAACAAGCCTGTGATTTATCCTGAGAAGTCCGAGCAGTTTAAACAGACGGGTCAGTGTTTCTCTGACTGTCGCCGCTGTTTAAATAAAGCGAGCGATTCTTAATCCTGCAACCACCCGGACTCGGAGACGGATGGGATCCTGCGTCCTTCTTGGACCCTGCACTATTAGAGCCTCCCGGGGTGCGTTTGATTTGCAGTGTCAGGACGCGCTGCTTGTGTGACAGTGTTGCTTTTAAAGGCATGTTTTATGTTTTCTGCATTCTCATTTTTCACCTCTCTGGCTGGGAAAGGCGGTACGACGCGACCAAATTCAGCTTGTTTCAGAACTTTATGATCCTCCAGAGAGAAACTCACTCTGCAGTTTAGAAAGTTTTGAAACAAAACACGAAGAAACAGCTGCTTCGGCCTGAAAACACTGGGCAATGCAACTCAGTGGGGTCGTCTTTCAGAGTGATTGAGAACAATAGAAGGACAGAAAGGGATCGATGTTGGGATAATATATGGATTAAACTTAAAGTGTGTCTCACTAAGGTTTTGGTTCACCATGCGGGAGCAGAGCTTTATAAAAGTCACCAATAAGCACCAACCAACAGACAACACAGTTCAAACCGGAGGCATCATCGAAGTCTGAGCTCAGCGAGACTCTGAAGCTGACCTCCACGCTCCAGATGGACATTACACCAGCCAATCATCAATCACATACAATCAATGAAGACGTTCTGGGACTCACGTTTTCTTTCTTGTTCTTCAAATGTCGTTTTGCTGATGTGGACTGAAATAGTTGTTAAATAAATCATAAATCCTTCAACCTTTTAAATTTAACCTATGAACAGAAATGTTACTTGGAAGTCTGGAGTCGTGATGAATGATGAGAGTGACATAGATTGATATGTCGATAAAATATGACTGCATACACAAATCTGTAGCACGCCTCCTGTGATTGGTTAACAAGGCTGTGAAGTTCTGATCCTTGCGGTCGAGTCTTGGGGCTGCTACAAATAAAATACCCACAATCCCCCTCTTAAATCCCACTGCATTCCTGTCTGAAGTGCTGCGACCACAGGCACGCCGGCCACAGTGCGAACAATGAGCGTGCACACCACTCTGATCCGAGTCCATGTGGACGGCTTTGAGCCGAATTTGATTTGAGCGTTGGGGGAAATCGTATCGCTACGAGCTGCCTGCAAGTCCTGAAAAGCTTCAGCGCCGCACCAAAGAGTCAAAAAGTCTGAAGTTCAGCTTGAAGCAGTTGTGGTGTGTCAGAGGAAATTAGTGTCATGCAGAAAAATACTTTGATAAGAAGATAAGAATCTCGTCAGCATACCCATCCTGACCCGGGTCAGGGGATGGCGTCTCATCCTTGAAGCTTCGTTTGTAGAAGAACAACAGCAGTGACACACTGCTTACAGCTACGCAGTGGAGTTTAAGTTGGGTGATTGTGGTGTGGTTGAAGAGCAGATTTTCAGCTTTAATTAAAGTTGTTGAAGGAAAATATTCAGTGAACCCTTTAGGTGACTGTGAGCAGCACGAAGACCTTTCCTCACAGCATCACATGACTCGCTGAGGCAGGTGTTCCAGTGAAGACATTGGAGAAGCTTGAACGTCATTTTAACGTGCCAGTTAAACAAAAGGCGACAAGGTCCCCAGAGACTCTAGAAGACAGAGACTATAACACCAAGACTCCATATCAAACTCTGTAACAGACTCTATAATACAGAGACTCTATATCAAACTCTGTAACAGACCGTATAACGCAGAAACTCAGTAACACAGAGACTCTATAACAGACTCCATAACACTGACAGTCCATAACACTGAGACTTTATAACACAGACTCTATAACAGACTCTATAACAGACTTTCTAACACTCAGACTCTATAATAGACTGTATAACATCGACACTGTATAACACAGAGACTCTATAACAGACTCTGTAACACAAACTTTATGACACGGACTTTATAACAGACTCTATAACAGATTTTATGACACAGACTCTATAACAGACCCTATAACACAGACTTTATAAAACTGAGACTCTATAACACTAAGGCTCTATAACACTGAGCCTATAACAGACTTTATAATAAACTCTATAACACAGACTGTGAAACTTCACAGCCTGATGGAGAGCCTGATGATTCATGGATAATGAATTACACTTTTCTTTTGATGATTATGAAACAATGGAAAAAATGGAGCTATAATTATTGTTTTGTCTTGTGTTATAAATTTATGACACCTCTCTAACTGTGATGTTTCCAGACTCAGTTACTGTGTTAAACTCTGCAGCGCTGGTTTATCATCATGTTTATAATTATTATCTATCTGCTAAGGGATGTGAACTGTGCCTTCCTCTTTATTTCAGTCTTTTTTTGTGCTCTGCTAGCACTATATGACACTGATGACACAGCTGCAGGGTAGGTTTCAGGCAGCAGCTCTTCAAACACATCATAGTGAGATGTTCGGTGTACACACTGAGAAGAGTACAGCGTGCTGTTAGCGTCCGTGTGATCGAGCAGAGCTGCTCAGGTATAACACCAGCCTCTCTCTCTCAGGTTTCCTGTCTCAGCCATATTGCTGCTAACTATCTGAATGCGGGGAAGGAGGCGAGGCGCTGGGGGACGGCCCACGAGAGCATTGTACCTTACCAGGTAACACCTTCAACTGTCCACTATCTAACAATAACTTTATTCATGTAACGCCTACAAAACAGAGCTAAACTCAAACTGGACATTAGAGTCAAAAACAAATGTAAGAAAAGCAAGTCAGAAAAAACATTAAAAAAAAATAAAACTCAATCAACATTATTAAATAATATTAAAAGGATAAAACGGTTATATCAGGAAAATACAGAAGAAAACTGAAACGTGATGCATAAATATTAAATGATGATGAGAGGTGATAGAGGGACGGCCTCGGATAAAAACACATCTGTGTTAATGTTCTCAGTTGTAATTTGAAGGTTGCTTCGTAAGTCTTGAGTCTTGCTGCCACACCGACAGGCTGGCTGTGACGACAATAACAAAACAAAGGGTTAAACTTTATAATATGGCACCAATAATTCCTTTCTAATGAAATAGTTTAAATAGAGTTTCATTGTTAAAATTATATTTATATTCAAATACTTAAAGGTAAGTACACTAGAATCATGTTTTTATAGGAAACAAACAAATGATTATGGTTTAAGTAAATTTAAGTATTGTGTAATTTCCTGGTAATTTAGCAGAATGATATTTCTCCATCTTACATGGTAAGCATGCTGTAGTTCTCAGGGCACACGCCGTGTTATGTTTTAACCTTTACAGGAAAGGAGACATAAATGTACCTATAGTATAATTTCTGTTTTACTTCCTTGTTTTCTATATTAAAAGTGTTACCAACCAAAGTTTACCAGAAATGCGCCCGCTCTTCTGTCAGTGCAATTTTATGGTTTGACAGCATTTAGCATCTAAAACGTGCCTCAGCTGGACGATTGAAGCATGTCATTGGTCAGCGAGCTGTGAGCCCGCTGACCGAGTAACTCTGTGGCTCTTCTTCTCTGGTGTCTCTCTGAGCATCTCTGCCGGCTGTAATTCTGATGTGTTTGACAGATTTCCTCCAGGCTTGAGAAGACTCTGAGCTTGTTTATTATTAACAGACTTTATTGCATCTGTGGGAGGAACACACATCTCTGACGCCTTCAGAAACTCCTTCAGAGTAAGATGGGCTGAATTAACACTTTCAGGGTCGACTGGCTCTATAAACACCTCCTACATTATCCCAAAACTCCTGTCTCACCGTTGCAGCAGAGATGCTCAGACCTCCCTCTGTCTTCTGCCGCTCCCTCCAGCTTTGTTGTGACAGTGGCAGATTTACAGATCTGAGAGTTTTCTCAGAGCTTCTAACTTCCAAATATATGACACACTCAGGCGTGAGCGTTGTCAGAAGAAGAGGAAGAAGAAGAGCTGTTTGAGATCTGAGGAAGTCCTCAGAGTTGACGTCAAGAGATGGAGAGAGCAGGATGAGCCATGATTCAGATGGACAATTATAAAACAATTAGAAGTGATTAGTGCCAGTCCTCTTAAACGTTTTAACATTGCTGTGTGACACTGTGTCCTGGGTGGAAGTGATTTCCAATTCTCTCCCTCAGTGTCTGCACACATATTTCCTCCTTAAACCAACCACACAGACGGCTCTGCTCGTGTTAAACTTTTTATGTTAAATCGCTTTAAAGGTTGCAAACTTTGCTTTGAGGCCATCGCGTTAGTTCTAGATATCAGCAGAGTGTGCCCATCCTTGAGGTTGTCACTTTAACAAATGACAATTTCTTTTCCTGATCACATTTTAAGGTTTATTAAAAACATGATAGAGTTGAGTAAAAGCCGTTTCTCTTCTCCCTTGGCTTCTCTGTGGTGTCATTAAATGTGAATCTGTTTCTGCAGGGTTCAAAGCACTCAGGGTTTTGGCTGGATATTTTCACAATAGTACAGAAATCACCAGATGCAGACGGAACACAAACCAAACCATGCAGGAAACCCTGATTTAAAATATAAAACTAAATAAAGCTTGGAGAAGCATTGGCTGAAACTGCTCCTGCTTTATGGAGTTTCATATTGAACTATAAACTGTAAACTACTGTTCAGGCAGCAGAAAGTTGTCTTCAGAGACTTTTAAAAATCAACTTTGAGCTGACAACAATACTTAATGATGAGGTGGATGTAACGATGGGCAGATTTACAGAGAGGTTAAAGTAGATCCTGGACAAGCTCCCAAACTATGTTCTACATACTCCAACAGCATAAGGTCAGTCAGAGCATCTCCAATAATTAACCTGCTTTTTAAGTATAGATGCGTTGAATTGGATCAGACTCTTGTCTCTTTAATGTGCTGCAGTTCTTTGTATTGTTTTTTGTTTTGTTTGAGCACTTTTTTTGTTTCTAAAAGTGCTGTTAAACAGAATGGGGGTATTTTTAACAAAGCTTTTTCCAAACATGCCACTCTTATTCTGGATGCTTACATTATTTTACTTTGCACACACAAACAAAATTATTTCACAAAAACCAAAAACTTAGCTTAGCTTCCCTGATGCTAACGGTCGCCTGTGTGTCCTGTTTGCTGGGTAACAGCCTGCAGTCGTCTGCTGTAGCTTTCACTCGTCTCCTGAGTGATCACACATCCTTCTATCTTCATGATTCCTCCCACCTCGATGAGATTCCCAGACGCTCTGAAGCGTCCCCACAGCCTAATACTGCCACCACCGTGCTTCACTGTGGGGTGGGTTGTAGCCTTGTCTCCTTTTTTCAAACATAAACAGCGTCTCTGTGTGCACAGAGCTCTAGTTTTATGTCATCTGACCAAAGGACGTCTCCAGGTCGTTCTCAACATACTTCAGTCTGATAGCAGAAGTGGACTTTTTCTTTGTGTGCAGCCTCTCAGTGCGTCCCTGATCAGGGTTCTAGTGACTGTCTTCTTTGAGACTACGATTCCTGACTTGGTTGAGTCATCACGAGTGTTTGCAGTTGTTCTGGGCTCTTTAAAGCCTCACTAGTGTCACAGCCTGTGGAGGCAGACTGTGTGGAGTGTGTGAGGAGGTCCCAGGAGCAGACACAGGGAAGGAGACGGAACTGAACTTGAACGAAAAGCAAGCCGTTATTATGGCTGATAGCAGGTAGTCAAGAACAAGGCAGTAAGGACAGAAATTTAAACTGGAACCTAAACTGGGGAAACTAGGAACTGTTACTCAAATGTAATAACGATGAAGACTATGACTATGAAGACTGTGACGACTATGACTGTGACGACATGGAGGTAGGTAACACAGACGACGTGACAATGAACAAAGGAAGACAAAGGACTTAAATACTCACATGAGGTGATCAGGGGAAATCGAGACACACCAGGAAACAGCTGACTCGAATGAACCTAATGACGCCACAGGGGAAGTAAAACTAAAC
>VOQK01023257.1:0-11274 GCA_015052645.1 Benitochromis conjunctus | reverse complement strand
TGGTCACTGTAGTGGCTATATTAATTTCTTAAAGTTCTCTCTTTCTCTTATATTTAAAATAACCACACTACGGATGGACACGCGGCTGTTTTTACGCATTGTTGTTAGCAACAACGACGGTAAAACCATCGTGTGGCTCCGCCGTCCGCTTTATTTTCCACATAAACCTTTCACAAAGTTAAAGATCCTGTTGAGATTTTTCAAAATAAACTGAAATGATGAGAAAATACATTATTCTCAAACATCAAATTTCAGAATATGCATCAAACAAATGACCTCAAATAAAAACATGAAGTAACTATAAACGGCGCTTACAGTCACCACGTGGATGCAGGCACAGAGAATACCAGCATGGCCAGTGAAGATTAGGCAGAACCAGGTAGCTCCAAACAGAAGGACCAGTCAAAACAAAGTGAGGGCCATTTAGTTCACCTGGTCGAGCAGGTGACTCTACACCCTAAAGCTGAACAGCAGCCTGGGTTCAAGTCTGAACCGGGACCCTTTTGCTGCATGTCTCCTCCCACACTCCTGTTCCTCCTTCCTGTCTAATTTTGACTGCCCAGTCACATAAAGCTGAATAAATGCCCCCAAAATAGATCTTTATGTATTTTCTCACCTCCTTCAGTTAAAAACACTTCATTTTTTATTTATTTCTTAATATTCTTTTGATTTAGATTTTTTTCTTTAGATTTTTATCCCAGCATTACATCTTTGAGCTACTCCATTATAGGACCCTTTTCATTTTAGACTACTTTGCAGATGCCTCTGTGAAGTTTGAGGCTGTAGGTTTTCTCCTGTTCAGAAATGATACTTTCCACACCTGTGAGTCTGCCAGGGGTCTGTTTGAGTTCAAGTGTCATAAATGTCATCATCAGAGGGTGAACATGACGATGTATAACAGACGTCATACATAAGGACTACAGAGGCACCGACAACACGTGGTTCCTGCATGCAGACTACAAAACAGTGTAATAACAACACCTACTCAACCATGGTGTCTGAGGCTCTCCAGACGGGAGAATAATCCCAGCCTTAATGCAAACTGTGTGACGTGAACAAAACAGCAGCTGCAGACACTAGCAGGAAATGAGAGGTTTGATTTCCTACTTCTAGAGAAATGACATAGACATTATAACTGAAGGAACACATAAGCATTATTAAGTGGACAAAAATGAGCTGAACCAATATTAAGTCATAATATGTTCCTTGTTTTGTATTCCCCTTTTAGGCAGAGATTGAGCTGTTCTTATATCTTTGTAATATTGACTAACAGTGACCTAATAAGATGCTGCAGTCACAGAGGCCCGGAGACTCCTCAGTGACCCCCTGATATCCACTGGTCTCCAGGGGGGAAAATATGTATTCCCTTACCATTCCCATACCACCAACACTGGTATATTAGAAGAGGTGTACGGTGCTACACTGAAAACAATTGCTTTGGTCACTAGATAACCACAGTTGCCCATAGTTTGCATGGAAGATGCCAATTGGTCCGCTATTACCCACCAACTCACTTGCTGTATGGTTGTGAGACTGTGAAGAGAGCAATGAAAACTGTAAATGCGCACCATTCACCTTCAAAATAAAAGCCGTGGCTTTTGAAACCTTTTGCTTTCAGCGGTCTTTAGTGTGATTGTTTATAGTTTTCTCCACATTTTGCCACCTTTTTATCAATTTTTGCTACCACTTGGTGATCAGCTAGCATTTGTTTGCAATTAAGTTTGAGTCTTCTAAAAAATGTACAGGTTACTGAGCGAAGCAGTCGTAAGGTGGTTTTCCTGTGCAGTACTCTCCTTGCAAGTGATGACACCTAGCAATAGCCCAAGTTTGTTTCTTATTCACATTTTTCTGTCCGTGGTCTACGTGATAATATATATCATTTATTTTTATATATATATATATGGACTATTTATATACTTCTGTGTGTATTTCGAATAGATTGCTTGTTTGTTTTTATAATAAAACATTTTATTATTATATATTTTTTATGCTTTGATATTTTTTTTATGCCTGTGGAACCCTGTGAACCTTTACATTTGGCATGGATTTGAAATTGCAGTATATACAGCCCGTATTTGTGTTTGAGGCTATAATTATATTTCAGTTTTTAGAGATTTGTGGCTTGCTCTCTGCTTGGCCTAGTTGCACCACTGGCACGATTTTGGACAGTAAAGGAAATGCTTTCTATAGAGCCGTATGATTTTTGCTGTAGTTCTTAAATGCTCTGTAAGTTATTCCAGTTTTGAAAGATTGTGCTTCTAAATCCTTTCTCATTACGTGCTTACTTGATACTTTACTTCAAAGCGAAGAGTATTAATGCACATTTGAACACAAGCCTGACATAATGAGACTACACACATAACAATGTTCAGAATAAGCTTTCTTGTTAAATTAACTGGCTGTTTTTCGCTGGGGAATGATACGCGGCCCCGAGAAGAGGCATTAGTGGTGTTACTAAAGGGTAGAAATGTCACTTCAATCAAAAGTGGTTTCAATTAAAGTTATTTTACCTTGCTTGATGAGGGAGCTGGAGGTAGTGAAGATAAAATCTGTAAGATATTTCCAAGGCTCTGGCAGAAAATTGAACCCCAGAATTGAAGCTAATTGAATTTGAGAATGATAAGGTTGAATGTGGGGAGCTCTTGAAGTTTGTGAGAAAAGATGAGTAGAGGCAGTTTGGAAGAAAAGGAGAGAAACATGAGTGACTTCTAATTTTAATGGACAAAGATGAAGCGAGGACACAGTGTAAAAATTTATTTAGTTTTTTTTAAAGATACAGTACGTGGCGGGCTCTGCCATGAAGTGCTCTCACAATGCTGTGTCTTGGACTTTGCAAGAGAGTGACCATGTGACAAAGTCATGACTAAATAAACACCAACTTGTATAATCATGTTTTATGCTGCTTGTGAAAAAAAAAAAGAAAGAAGAAGATAATACTGTGCTGCTTTATTGATGCCCACGGGAAAATACTCTCCATATGTAGGTCAGAGCATGAGTTCAAGAACAGCAATTGTGAAGCCAGTGGGGATTCATTGTCTTGCTTACGGGTCCTTCAGTAGTGTGAAAGCCTACCAGAGCTGGATCGGGGATTCACATATTCAGCTTGAAGGGACAGTCTTTTTAGTGAGGCATTTTTAATGGATGACGCTGGAAAAGAAAACTAGAATCACAAGTGGGATTGGTGTTATTTTAATCCAAAACACTTTCCACATCCCAAATCTGAAACGCAAAATGAGATATCAGCAGTGGTTGGCATGCAGTGGAAGCTGGTGTTAGGGGATCTGTTAGAATATCAGCTAATGCAACCAGTGACTGTCACGTTAACGTGTGTAGTTCAGCGACTGTACAAAGGTTAGAGGGCAGCGGCATCACCTTGTTGCCCCTTTCAGCAAATGTTCTTTGCAAGTGAATTATTTACTGCGTGGACTCTACTACAGGAGAGAGATCACAAAGTTAGTGGATAAAATATAAAAAAATTACCCCAGAATACAGCTTTGGGTGCACTCGGTTATTTTCCCATTGCCGATAAGTTCATCCACTGCTGTGATTTTGCATGTTCTCATTTTTGCATTAAAACAGTTCTTAAAATTTTACAGTAGGCAGAGATCTAGAAAAGCCGAACCAACCAAATAGATTGTAATTTAAACATAGATGGCCTCTTCGTTCTCCCGCTGAGGTTCTCCCACTAATTTGTAGTGGCATTTGCACTACAAATTAGGCCACACTCTCACTGGGCTACACTAGAGACTTGTTTGAGACCCACTGTAAACCTTTGCCAACTAAAAAAACAAAACAAAAAAACCCCAAAAGAACAGTCGCCATCAAAATAAGCTTTTGAGATTTGTTGGTTTCAGCGGTAACTCAAAATCTGTGTTTTAAAGTGGAACAGGCAACTACGGCAACTTGCTAGTGATCGAAGCAATTAGTAGGAGGTTGTTCGGGGCAGCGTCGTATATCTTTGTGACCACTTTCACTGGCTGAATACCAGAAACCTCCAACAACCTCCTACCAACTGGTAGGAGAACACAGAGTTTTGCCTAGCGAGCTGTGGTTGGCATGGAGTTACCAGTTGGTTTGCGGGCCAAGTTAATGCCGTTTTCAGGCTTCACTCCGAATTCAAACCCTTCTCTCCCAGGTGAAAATTTCATTGCATCCCTTGAGAAAAAGGGGTAAGAAGGCAGCATAAATGGTAGTAAAGGAACAGAATAATAAACGGGTGTCGTTACATTCCTTGAGGAAAACCATTTCTTTGCTCATGCGTTACTCCTCTGCTCTCCTTGCAGCTTTCCCTCGACTGGACCAGGGGTCGGAGAACGCCTGCCTGCCTGAGGCTTCCATCTTCATAGATGGCTTCCTCTACATCTCATCTTCATCTACCAAGGCGACGTTGGACCGTCGCGCTAGGGATGGTGAGTCAAAATGCCATTTTGCAAATCACTGGCAAGTCCAATCCATCCATCAGTCCATTTGCAAGCAAAATGAGCCGCATGTTTCTCAGAGGTCTCCTCCAGTTAAGCGCTGATCGATCAATCAGTGTCAGTCTGTCACTTGTCAAACTGCCAATCGTTTAATCCGTACAGCAAGCAGTCCAGTCACAACGATCAATGAATTTGTCTTTCAAATGAGTTCTGCCTCAGTCCTCTGGGAGGTCTTGTCAGACACAAGTATGTTAGATGAATCATCAGTGAGTGCACTACGGAAGCACGGGGCAAATTTGGAGAAAACAAAAAACTACAACAACAAAAAAAAAACTAATTAAAGTAAGAATTTTAAATCCTTTGGAAATGTACCTCAGATGCCTTCTCCAAAACTTCACATTTCTTTTTCTGTTGTCTTCCAAGAGAGTTTAAAACTTTTAATCAGCTTCCATTTCTCACCCAACTCATCAGCTGCTGCTGAACCTCCTGCTCTGCAATGGTCCCACTTCTCCAAACAGCTGGAGCATTTCTGGGGCCCATGGGTAATTAGGAGAAGGAGCCAGCTTTGGGTAATGCCTCTGGGGAAGGGGGTTATTGGGAAGGTGGAGGAGTGGGATGAGGAATGGGGGGATGGGGGGGAAACACTACCTGCCACTTGAATGAGCTAAATCTCCTTCATGTTCAGCATGATCTACCTCCATTTCCATTATCCCACACATGCACTGCTCTCATTGGCGGTTGTACATGCTGGCTAATGAACAGAGCTGAGGTCTGGGGAAATTGCCTCTTAGAGGAAATTGTAAAAAATTTTGCAGAGTATCTCTCGAAAAATCTCATTATCTGCACAAATGAAATTCATTTTCATTCCATTTGTTAAAGGATAATTCCAGTGTAATGCAACTTGACTCTTAATTTCATAGTTTTTGGCCAAAATTTGCATTAGCTTTAATAACGTGGTTACTCACCAAAGAAATTGGGAACAAGATGATTTCATTGCAAAAGAAAAAAGCTTGACAAGAAACCAGAATGATCAAATGAGGATACCTAAAGTTCAAACCAGTTTTGAACTTTAGAGTGTATCTGAAAGGGGGGAAAAAAGGCGGATGAAATTATTATGCATTTTTTTTGTATTCTGTCCATATTGTAGCAACAGAATGAAACTACAAAAACAGAATTTACAGAATTATTATTATTATTAATAATGACATGTTATTCATGTTTCTCATCAAAATAGAAATGAAAGCAAATGAAGTGCTTAAATGGCATTCTGCTCAGCTGTGGATATGCGTGCTATGAGGCTCCCGGTGCACAGCTTCTGTGCTGATGTTAATGCCAGACGAGGTTTGCTAGAGAAGGTGGAGCAGTAGTGACTTTTACTCATTGTGCACTTCAGGACTTGGTGAGCACATCTGCATTCACAATAAATGAGTCTACCAGAATAGGTCATTACTGCACGTCAGTGGACCGATGTCAGATGAAAATTTAAAAGGTTAAGTTGCTATAATAACAAGATCATTTTTAAACGGCATTGTACTGTCATCTTAGTAAGGAGTCATAAATAACCACCCCAGTCTGTTTAATGTTGGCTGGTGCTGTTTACGGGAATGTTTTGCCAAAAACGTGAGAGTAACTGTGAAATGTTGCTGTTTACAGCATCACATCCTTTACTTTCCACAACATTTTCAGTCCTAGTTGCATTCCCATGGCTTTAGACTGTAGTGGTCAACACTTTGCTTGGTAAGCAAAGGGTCGCTGGCTCGATTCTACCCGCTGTAGCCATCTTGAAAGTAGCTTTAGTTAAGTATTTCTTAAGGTTACAGTCTCTGCTTGAGGCCATACCACTCTGAGCATGCCCGATGGCTGGTACTTGGATGGTCGCTTGCCTGGGAATCCCAGGTGCTGTAAGCTTGGGGCAGCTGTGGCTTAGCATGAGGTCATCTACCTCAGTGGCTACTCCAGTATACATGCTGAAGTATCCTTGGGCGTACTTTCACATGGGCTCCGAGTTGCCCCTGATGTATCCTTCGGATGTTGTGTGTGTGCGAATATTAGATGAGGTGCTTGGATATAGAGAAAAGCACATGTATGAATGTGTGTGTGATTGAGTGAAGAAGGCTTGTAGTAAAAAAAGCACTTTGAGTGCTCAGTTAGCGTAGAAAAATACTATATAGTTACCAGTCCATTTACCATTTCGTATACTAATATAAAAGCCGAGATGGTGCGTGAGTACATGGGTTGTTGGTCCACATGCAGTGGGTGTTTCAGACAGAGTATTGCTACAGGTGCCCATTTTTGTTGGTTATTCCATTTTGGCCACTGTCGTGCATTTGATACCACTTGCAGTCACCGTGCCATCTCCTCAGATAAGTGCTTGTAATATTTTGTCCAGTAAATACCTTGTTATTTCATCAATTATAGAAAACCACGCAGACACGGCTTGTGTGCTTTCATGGTGCTTTAACTGCAGCTGCTGAAAAATTCAGAGGGGTTGGGTTCAAAACTCTGTGTGTTCCAACTTCTTCAATCACAAGGAAACGCTGTCAGGACTTTGCGAGCGCACAGGGCTGAGGTATTTTTGAATGTGCTCTCCTGGATGCCTTTCGCTCCCAGGCTAATGGTTTGATGGTCTATAGATGCACCAAAGTCCTTAATAATTCATACAGTAGCTTGTGCTCATGGCTTAATAAAAGCACTCTGCCACAGTGTCTTAAACTTCACCTTTTTTTTTTTTTTTTGGCTTGGAGAGAACTCTAGTGAGCTGTTGCGCTTCCACTGATGGGAACTAGTATGTGAGACGTGTAAATTAATTTGGCAAGCAGTTTTGGTAATGCCTTTGAAAATGCGACCGGGGGGGGGGTGACGACCAGTGTGGTGGCCCACAATAATGAAATAAAAAACAGCGCCTGCTTAGCATTTGGCAGCGTGTTAAGACGAGACACTGCTGCTAATATAGATTAGGGTTAGAAAAACAAATTTCCTTATTTAATTTAACAGCGCTGTACCGTCCTCGGCAGCGCGGCACCACTTTACCTCCCGTTTCCTGTTGTGTTTGAGCTCGGCTTCATATCCGGTTTGTACAGTTGATTCCAGCGTCAATTAAGTCCTCCCCCCTTCGAATGGGCCGAGCAGTGACTCATGCTACTCCCACGCTGAAGAGCGTGCACTTCTCCGTGTGCGCTCGTGTGAGTCCTTTGAGGGGAAAGCGAGACAGTTAGTGTCGGAAATGGTGAGTGGCAGCAAGGAAATGGCACCCTCAATTTTGTTTGATTAGTTTTGTCTTTTCCCTCATCAGCAGTGCTGTTTTTTCCCCCCTTTCGCCCACAACACTAGCTCAGAAGGGAAGAGAGAGATGTGGAAATGTATTTTACTGAGGACAGAAATCTGTGTGAAGAATTCAGTTACTTGCAGCTACAAAGTTTGAGTCGGGTTTTTGATAGTGAACCAAATCTTCTATGTGGTTTATGTTGAAAATGAGCTTTCAAAGAGTGCTTAAATAATTACAGTTTCTAAGTAGTCACGTTTATACTGCTCTGTTTTATATTTCACGAGCAGTAGACAAAGCCTATTTCAACAATTTGTCTTAATCTAATGTACTTTTTGGGGTGTCTGTGTTTATGTAACTGTGCTTTTTGCCTAAATGAGTAAGCAGTGCTGTTGCTAAAGCCAGAAATACATGGCAGATAGTGTTTTTTTTTTCTCCTTTATCTTATGCCATATCTGTCCATTCCTCCCTGTAATGAAGTGGGCTGTAATTCTGGCACAGACAGATCGTTCAGATCCCTTCAGTTTCTCGATTTCCATTTCCAGCCCCCCTGACAAGCTGTCCAGCAGATGTCTTCATCACAGATATTTTAGTCTGATGGCAAGATAGGCAGAAGATTGGTGGAAGGGGTAGAGGTGGGAGAGCGAGCGAGGGAAGAGGTTGATTCAGCGGAAGAGGGGCACAGCCTGCTATTTCGATGTGTACTGAAATGGGTGCCTGCGCCGCGTCGATAAAAAGTTTCGGGGGACTTTCGGGTAAATCTGGGCGAGCGCGGTTAAAAATAAAACTTGATACACATTCAGAGTTAAAACTTTTGAGTAAACATGTTATTCTATAACTGGGCCCCATTCAGTCGATGAACAATAAGACAGTTTAAATACCACATTGACTGGCTGATTTGTCTAATCAGCCTGCTCATCTTGCGCTCTTGGAGCATTTAGCACATTTTACAAATTGCTGTAGTGAGAGAGGAGGTGACGAGAAAAGGAGCAGCAAAAGGAGAAACAGAGGTTCCACATAGTAGATTTCCTCTGAAAAACACTAGGCGGGGAGAGCTTTTAGTGTATAAGCTAATTGGCCCAATTTAGCGGGTGCAGGCTTGTACCACGCTTGGCTTCCGCTAGGCGTTGTCTCTGGCGGCTGGTTGTGGACTCCTGCGGAGAACGGCTGGGCCGCAGGGCCGTTGCTGTGTGTGGGGAACAGCTGGCAATGGACGCAGCTGCTTGATTGTAAATCAAGCACGATTGTTCCTGCTATTGCGCTGGTGCTTGTGTGGAAGCTAGTGGTATCCCACCCGCTAAGGAAATGCCGAACCACAAACAAAGAGGGAAGATAGATGCACATGATTGGGTGATGTGCAGATATTTGATAAAGCCAGTTTCCTGGGGGAATATCTTCAAGGGATCCAAAGGCATTCACTGCTGTGTTAGGAAGCAACTTGTGCCACACATTTTTAACACAGTCGCATTCAAGTGATTGAAACTCATTGTGGTTATTTACAGAGACATTGCCAGTATGGCGCTGAAATGGCAGCATCACATGTCCTGCATCTTGAGTACAGCTCCCTTGCCTGGTTTTATAGATATTCTACTTCTTTGTGTCTCTTCTGTCTTATCCATAATCAAATCAAACATTCATTTCCAGTTCAAACCCAAAGAAGATCAGTAGTGACGTCTGACATTAGATTTTTTAAATTCTTGACTTGTGACACCTTGTGGCCCCTCTTTCCACGATCTCCTCGGCATGTTGTATGTGAGAATCTGTACCTGTGGTTTTGCTGGACATTATTAGGATAATTCTTCTAAAAGTGGGAGAGTAGGGAGCCCACTCATGTGTCCACTCTGATTAGACTCAGGATCCCACAGCAATTTGCTTCCCGGATTCACAGTGGGACTTTTAGTGTCTTTGTCCTTGGACGAAGAGGAAATTAAAAATATTTTCTTTGTGTCCTCGGCATAGATGGAAGGTTTTGAAGACGTCTGTTCAGGGAGATAGGATCTAGATGGCACAAATGGCAACATCACAATGATATCTATTAATATTCCTAATATCTTTCAATATTTAGGTCCGCTCATTTACATATTTCAAAGGCATTTTGAACTTTTTATGACCTTGATGAGGAGTTTTGAACATCTCCGGCACGTTAACCTTCAACACAAAGCGATATCTAAGAGCTCTCCGTTGAGTTTAACTCCTGTTTTATTTTGGTATTGCATCACTTTTCTTTCTGCACCGCCAACAACTAAATTTCCACCTTACAACTGGAACAGTTACTCCAGTTATTTAACCGTCTGCTATTTCAGCTACAGGAGTAAAACAAAAGCATTATTATTTGATTGTTTTGGCTGCCCACATCCAGCCTTCATTTTCCTGGAAGATTAGCTAGAGTTGCGCAGTGAAAGCAAAGCTTTAAGCAACCAATCCAAACACTCATTTTGTCATTATTCTATAGCCAATTCATTGCACAACCAACATTTACTTTGTTATCATGAGTTTAAAAAAAGACTTGCCTGTTGTCAGTTTAATACGTTTTAAATGTGTAGTTGTTATGGGGATTATAATGAGACTTCTGCAGCAATACCAAATGAATAGTATAAAATATATATATGCATTAGTTATGGAAAAATGGGTAAACACACCTTACGACAGCTGTAAATTTCTAATCTCACGCAGTTTCTTATCCTGTACTGTGTTTGTGTCTTGAGCCACCCATCATTTCTTTATATTTTCATCAAAATGGGAAATTTGTGCAGCAGTCTATTGGAAAATGTGCAAACATGCATATAAATATCTCATATATAAGGGAAACTTGAGTTTGTAAAATTCCAACGAGCTTGTCGATGAGCTTCAGCGCAGCCTGAACTCTTTTATGCAAGCGTTCTTGTCATTTCTTACAAGAAAGCTTGAAGGACATTCAAAACTCTGCTTTAGATGTGAGCTTCTTTTGGTCCACTTCTTTCTCAAGCAGTGTGATCCCACACTGTTTCAATAACGGTGAGGTCTGAGCTCTTGGGACGCCATTTTGTTTTTCTATCCAGGTATGCTCTTATTGCATCTCCAACACCACTGGCTTAAATGAGCCTCCACCATGTGTTACACATGGCTCTGACACTAACTGTTGTACCTCTCTGCTGACCTCCTCTGTACATATACAGTGGCTTGCAAAAGTATTGGGCCCCCCTGAACTTTTCCACATTTTGTCACATTACAGCCACAAACATGAATTAATGTTATTGGAATTCCACGTGAAAGACCAATACAAAGTGGTGTACACGTGAGAAGTGGAACGAAAATCATACATGATTCCAAACATTTTTTACAAATAAATAACTGAAAAGTGGGGTGTGCATAATTATTCAGCCCCCTGAGTCAATACTTTGTAGAACCACCTTTTGCTGCAATTACAGCTGCCAGTCTTTTAGGGTATGTCTCTACCAGCTTTGCACATCTACAGACTGAAATTCTTGCCCATTCTTCTTTGCAAAACAGCTCCAGCTCAGTCAGATTAGATGGACAGCGTTTGTGAACAGCAGTTTTCAGATCTTGCCACAGATTCTCGATTGGATTTAGATCTGGACTTTGACTGGGCCATTC
>VOQK01023256.1:0-16065 GCA_015052645.1 Benitochromis conjunctus | reverse complement strand
ACTATGTCCGGTTGGTTAGCCACCACCATTTTGTCTGTCTGTATCTGGAAGTCCCACAGGATCTTTGCTTGGTCATTCTCCACCACCCTTGGGGGTGTCTCCCATCTTGACCTCGGGACTTCCAGGCCATACCCGGCACAGATGTTTCTGTATACTATGCCGGCCACTTGGTTATGGCGTTCCATGTATGCCCTGCCTGCTAGCATCTTGCATCCTGCTGTTAAGTGCTGGATTGTCTCAGGGGCATCTTTACACAGCCTGCACCTGGGGTCTTGCCTGGTGTGGTAGACCCCCGCCTCTATGGATCTTGTACTTAGGGCTTGTTCCTGTGCTGCCATGATTAGTGCCTCTGTGCTGTCTTTCAGTCCAGCTTTGTCCAGCCACTGGATATATATATATATTTCTGTGAGGGAAGCTTTCACAAGACTCTATGCACATCTCAGATTCTGCAGACCTGTGTTAGCATGTTAAATGTTTAAGTTCATGACAGTACAGATAGAAAAAGATTGAACTAGTATGATTTGTTTGGAAGTCTTTCCAGGAGAAAGCCTCTTCTCTCTAAAACCAACCACAGCAGGTTTAGGTTTGCAAAGATGCATCTAAAGCACAGGACTTATGGAACAATATCCTTTGGAAGATGAGACCAAAGTGGAGCTGTTTGTGCTGATAAACTGTGTTCAGTGTTGGCCAGGCATGACACTCTGTATTATGCATAATGTCTCAACACCTCACACCATCTGTGAAGCACGGTGGTGGAGGAGGCATGTTTTGGGCACCTTGCAGTTACTGAGCTGACCATGAACTCCCCTCAATCCCAAAGTTTTGTAGAGTGAAGTGTGAGCACTGTTTGCTGAAATTGAGTCGTGTAACACCGTGTAAGCAAGTTTACAACAGAATGACTGAAAAAGAAAAGAATAAATGTGTTGCAATGGCACAAAGTCCAAACTGAAATTCTTAGGCGAGCTGTAGATAATTAAATGCCCCAAAACTTGAATGAACTGAAGCAGCGTTATCGAGAAGAGTCATGATGAAGGCATATGAAAAACGATTACTTCAAGTTATTGATGCTAAAGGTAGTAGTAGTCCTGTGTAAACTGTCTTCACCAAAGCCTTAGAGCTGGTGTAGCTTTGATACTCGCACGTCTTTGAATTATAACAAACAGACTACAGTACCAGAAATGTCCAGTCGGTTCCGGGGCTTTGGTTATTTAACTTTATTTTAAAGTTTTTAACCTATTCCTGGCTTCTTTATATTTCATTGGGACATTTAATTTAGGTTACAGAGAGCAAAATTAAAGCATAAATGATTTTGCATTTTAGTGTAGCCTGCTACTTTCATAATAAACAGTGAGCGCTGCTATATTTGGAGTTTTAGCTTCGTACTCATTGGCGTCCAGTTCTCCAGCTCTCTGGAGCTAAGTCCTTTGCTGCTGTTATCATCCCAGAGGAATTGTCTGGTATTTTTGGCATCTGAGGCTTTTTTTTGTTTGTTTTTTTTGTCCTCTTTTTGATAACTGTGCAGTAAGCAAGCAAGGAAAGTCTGAGCTGTGACCATAAATATCCCAGCCCAGTGAGACTAAAACAATTCATTTTAATGATCCCTTTTTTTTCTAAGGTTCCAGGAAATGTTTCACATAGACACAAACTCTTTTCCTCTTTGTAGGACAACAAAAAGAGGTCCTGGAGGTACATCGATTGTTAGGACTGAAACATGTCCCATCACTTTGTTTCAAAGACTGTCCGGCATGGTCACATTCATCAAAGAGACCGTCTAGTGTGATTTAGATGACATGGATCGCTTTTTCAGGACAACCAATGCTATCAGGATATACGTGCTGCACTGTAAAATATAATAACTCTCTGAACTCTTGAAAGGCAACAAAGGTCATCCCTGAGCATTTAGTTTAGCTGATATTTAATGACTTGGCTATCATGTTGATGGCTTAGGCATCACAGTTTAAACTGGGTGTGTGGTTTTTGTGCTGAACATTTGGTAGAGGTGCAGTTAAAGGCATTTTAAAACTGGTTTAATAACATCTGTGGTTATGAAAAGCCACCATTAACTCTTTAAAGTTTTCAATAGGCAGATATAAAACACGTAGAGGTTCCCCATCTGTCTCTTAACAGCTTTTTTTCATTGAATTTAGGAATGTTTTTTCTGGTGGCAATTTCCAAAAATGGCCCTGGCATTCAGGGTTTAATTAACTCTCCAGAGGGAAGTCATATCATTGCTGGCAACTTGGGGAGCTGTCATGGCACTTAGCGGCTTTCGTGCTGGATTCAGAGCCCGGCTGATTTCTACTTCTGACGTCTAAGTAGGCGAGTAGCGGCAGGGTGCTGCTGATCAAAGGCACTTTATTATCAGTGATCATCAGCAAGTACGAGCAGATAAGTTTGCCTGTCTGGACCAAACGGGCATGTGTTAACACAGTGTCAAATCTTCCCAGATTTGACTTCAGCCCCAGTTGGCATATTAAATGTTAAAGTTAATGACAGTGAAATTAGAAAAACACTGAACAAGTATAAGTTGCATTGAAGGGTTGCCAGGAGAGAGCCTCGTTGTCTAAAAAAAATATATGAGGCCAGACAGTTAAAGCTTGGTCCATACTGGGTCATGCAGCACTATAACGATCCCAAGCATCTTAAAAACTACAGCAGAACAGCTGAAGAAGGAAATAATCAAGATGTTGCAGCGACAGGGTCAAAGTCCAGATTGAGATGCTGTGAAATGTGAGGAGACGTTAAGAGAGCTGTGCATAAGTGAATTCCCACAAACCTTAGTGAACTGAAGCAACGTTACAAAGAAGAGTGGGCTGAAATTCCCCTACATCCATGTGAAAGAGCGATAAACTCAAACAGCAAACTAATTACTTTAAGTTATTGCCACTAAAGGTGGTTTTACGTGCTGAATCATGGTGCGTGCTTTCTTTTTCACGCGACTGTATGTCAGCGACTTGCAGTTTTGAGTTTAATGCATGGAGTTACGCTCATAAACCTTTACCTTTTTTGTCGGAGTGTAAGGACTCTCCTGCGTGTTCTTGTGGAAGTACAGTGAAACACGTTTTTGGGCGTCACAAAAGTTTTCACCTGATTGCGGGGCCCAAACTCTACGAATGTGGTGTACATATCACGAGCTGAGAGCTCCCTCTTCTCATACACTTCCTTACTGCCACCCCATGAGCAGGACTTTTCTCACCATGTCCTATCAGCTGCTAATCTCCTCCAACCACCGCAAGGAGGAGGTTCAGATCTCAAGGTTAAAACTATAATAGTCTCCTGTTCAGCATAACCCACAGTTATCTCTTTTTGTCTGCATGTTTAGTCTGGTTTGTTTTCCAAGAGCCCGGCATACCGGAAAATATTCCTACGTCTTTGTCATGTGGTATCCCAGCATTTAATTAGTTTCTTTCCCTTTCTTTTCCATAAGGAGAGTTTAGACAGGATTGTTCACTTAGGAAATTTCAACTAAAGCTCCCAAAGCCCAGTCTTCTGTCTTTCCTCAAAGACACCTCCTTCCTCCTCCTCCTTCCCGCCTCCCTCCTCTGCTTCTTTCTCAGCTCTCTCCCACATTCAGGAGACTCAGGCCGAGCCAAAAACCCTGGTCCCTGTTTCCGGGAATGTGTCCCACAAAGCCACAGTATAGTAAGTTGGCTCTGACGTGGGAGCCATTGTTAAAAGCCCAGGGCCCCCATTGTCCGAGGGAGGAACAGCAGCACAAACAAAACCCCCTCTTCTGGAACGAGTAGGGAGGGCTGCGGGTGGGTGGGCGGGCGGGCGGGCGGGGGGCTGAGGGAGCCTCGGCTATTAATAAATGAACTGCCATCTTCAAGTCCAGCTCCAGTGGGGGATATGCTTATAAAATCCAAGAAAGTGGGAGTACTTTGAGCTTAGTGAGTTGTTCTATTGGCAAATTATTCTAAATTAGACATCAGCGAGCCTGTAGTTCCACTTAGGGATGGACTAAGTGGAACTACAGGCTCAGCAACAGTTGTTTGTGAAGTCAGAGTTTTTAAGCCACTTTAGAGATGGATCCCTGCTAATCGGTACCAAGTAACCTCAAGAAGTCAACCAAGTGGCATCTTAGTACAAGTATTTACTTAGTATTTTTACTACAAGAATAGTAAAAATGTGTTACAGGCTTTAAACATGTTTATTTCTGCTCTGGTTGGGCATTTTAACATTGGGTTGACTCACTTTTGGAGCCAGCCTCATGTGGCCAGTAGAGGAATTACAGTTTTTGGCACTTCCCACACTACTGCTTGGGATCAAGGGAAATGACTCGAGATGGCTTTATTTTGTCGAGCTAATGAAACGCTGCACATTTATTATAAGAGATCTTTATTAGAAGGATCTTTACAAGGCGGACAGAAACATATAAACACATACATATACACATTTAAAAATACAACAGTCAAAACATCTCCCGGGCCCTGCTGCTCCCACACTACTTCCTGTAAAATATTTTAATGCATGTATTGAATGTGTAAATACCCATGAAAACTATATGAATGAATGCATGATGAGCAGCCAAACATTTTATATATATCTATGTATTTTACATGGGAATGAAGACCGCAACATCAGGATTTCATTTGGAAGGAAATTCATAAATCAACTTTATTAACTGTAGCTAAACTTTGACTTTTAAGGGTTGATGCTTTGTCTCTTTAGGACTCCAAGCATTCTCAACAGGGAGCCCACAGACTGGAAGCCAAAGAATGAGAAACCCTCTCCTTCCCTCAAAAATGACTTTGACCCTACAGGTAACACACACAGATTTATTTATTTGCTTGGATTTGTTGCTCACTTTTGACTGTTTCCCATTCGCTTCATTCGTTTTCTGCAGAATTTTCACTTTGTGAATTCAGCGTGAAGGTTTGTCTGTAAATATCCATCATAAAGGCTCGATGAATGATGACAGATCGATTCTTAGCTGGTAACACAACTTTCTAATCTCAGCTTGTACCGATGCGCAGCTGCTGAAATGAACTGTTTTGCATCACTGGAAAGAAAGCGGTGAAAGTGCTGTGGTGTTAACTTTAAATAGCGTTTAAATATCTTTCTGTTTTAGATATAGGACAACAGTACATAGACAAAGAGTTCCAGCTTCAATTAAATTGCTATCAGTGATGCATCTAGCTTTCTTTTCTACACTTGTACTATTGAACTGTTATTTTTCTAAGGCTGATCTTTTGCAGCTGATTTGCTTTAAATTTGAAAACAGAAATTGTCCACTAGAGTATTTATCACAGAGGCTGGTGAGCGAGCGAATAGCGATGGTGTGGGTGTAGGCTGCGCTCAGAAACAAGTTGTGAAGGTGGTTGCCTTGGTTGCCGGGTTGACATTAATCCTTTCTGCCCTTTTGTTCACCCTGGAGTCTTGAGGCTCCTCATGGAGTCCAAAAGACAACCAATTATCCACTCAACTCTCTCTGATAGTTCTTTGAAGTGGGAGTAACCAGACAGGCAGATTGCACTAAACTTCCTCAGTGGCTGCAGGAAGAACATCAAGTTTTCCTGATCTAGCAGATGTTCTTTGCAGATTTCATGTTGCTGGTCAGGCTGATTTGTAGGAGCAGCTTGGTTTGCAAATGGAATCACTGATTTCAGAGGACTGCGAAGATCGGTCAGATTAAAACGAGTACTGCTAGCTGTGCCCCTGGCATGAGTTGATGGGTATTTCTGTGCCATTTATGCAACATTTAGTTAATGTCTAATCAGGGCGTCACTTTATTACCAGTTAAAAAACAAAACATAGAATAGACAAATTAAGGTTCAAGTCTACCTCATGCACTCATGCAGAATGAGGAACGAGGGGAAACACGCTGGAAGTGCAGCACTTTAGTTACAGGCATTAGGTTGTTGCATTCAACCTTTTTTTTAAAGTATTTTTATTCATCTTTTCATGCCTAAAGATGAATGAAAATACTTAAGAAAACAGTCCTTATTGAGGTTGTCATAATTCATGCATGACAGGGTTAAACTTCTTTTCAAGGACAGAAAGTACAGTTTCACTGGTTCTGCCCACTTAAGATCAAAATGAGCTATGTGTGGCCCACAAAGTGAGTTTAACCACATGCAATAACAACAGCAGTGTGGCGCTTTCGTCTTTGTAACATGAACACAAACAAAATGCCACGAAACAATGTTGTCCACAGTTTCTTTTCGGTTTTTTGAGCGCCTTTGCTACCGTGCAGTAACACGAAATGTGTGTTTGTGTTGGCAAACGACAGGTCTGGTCCAGCGCTGTGTGATAATCCAGAGAGATGAAAATAGCTTTGGGCTGACAGTAAGTGGAGACAACCCTGTGTTTGTGCAGCTGGTCAAAGAAGGTAAGACTCTCTCTCTTTCTTACTTCTTTTACACGCGCGGGCACGCACGCACGCACGCACGCACGCACGCACGCACGCACGCACGCACACACACACACACACACACACACACACACACAATCTGACCCTCTCCTGTCTTTTGCATTATAGATGGAGCTGCAATGCGAGCTGGTGTCCAGACAGGAGATAGGATCATTAAGGTTAGCTTCCTCAGTTATTTTCTTCTCACTTCTGCTTCAGCAAATTAACCTTAATGAGCCCAAAATACAAGACCACTGTGAAGGACCACGGCAGACCCCACGACATTTGCATGCTTTTCTTTATTTTTGCGGTTGCTGTGAACACTCTCATCAACAACAACACACACCAGACATACAGGACCCTGCTCAGTCTTTTAAGGCTGGTGAGGCGTGATTGCGGATGCCCTGCAGGTGCGCCCGCCCACCCCGCAGCGGCACCGCCGACCACGCCCCGCCACAACCACATTAGCACTACTTTTTCCTTTTGTTTTGAAACTTTTCATTTAATTCGGTTCCCCAAAATACAGATTCAAATCCAGTTCTTATTTCTTAGGAAATCTGTATTTATTGTACACAGTGCGATGGGTATCAGGCAGGTTTTCAGAGTGGAACTTCTGCTCCAATGTAGTATCTGTACAGTTAAACCTCACAGATAATGACAAAAGGACTGTATAGCCAGTTGTCTGCAGGATGTTTTTGTCCTACGGTTTCTTGACTTTGACGCACACATTTTCAGTGTTTTCCCAGGGAGACATTGATAGTGTGCAATTTAAGATGTGCCACAAATAGTTCATTTAAGAGTAAAACTTGATGAAACCCCAGAGGGATTTTTGTGTTGTCCAGGGATTACTGGGAAAGATAAAGTAGCTTAAGTTCCCTATTATAAATACATGCAGACATTTCTTTAGTCATCCTAAACACTGTCCTGTGGATGTACATATACTGGTGGCTCATTTTAAACATGTTCAGTAATAAAACTAAAAGCATGGGGAAGTCAACGAGATGGACTGATGTCCACGGATAATTTTGATGTTGTCATGGGGTTTGTTTAGAATAACGGAAAAACAGAATGATGCCACATAGAAACAGTGACTACCAGCAAGGAAATAAACAAAACTGTTTAAATGTGGGTTTTAGGCTTTAAGAGACATATGTTGGTCAGTTGTAGAAATTCTTTGCTAATGCTTTTGGTCTTCCGACAGGTTAACGGGACCTTAGTTACACATTCAAACCACCGAGAGGTTGTAAAGTTGATAAAATGTGAGTATGCCCTAATAATTTCCATCCTTAGTTTTCTGTATCACATCTGCTGTGTTGTTCGTGATTTGCAAGCCTCAAATTAGAAGATATAATTAAGTCCAAATAAACATTAGCTGAGTTGTTTTTAATCCTTAACGACATTTGAGCAAAGTGATCTTAAGTGACTTATCAGAAATGATGAGACTCACAGCCAAAACACTGCCTTTACGAGTTATTGCAGCGTAACTGCAACAGTCAGCAGTTCAAAGAGGACATTTCCTCTGCAGATTGCTTATTGTTCCTCTAACGGTGTGACACATTGGGTTGTCTAAGCTGGTTCTGATGGCTTTTATACGCTTCCCTCCCTTCACCCTCCCTTCATTCCTTTCCCATGACTCCTCTCTGGCAGCGGGCTCCTATGTAGCCCTGACAGTGCTGGGGAGACCTCCAGGGCTTCCTCAGATCCCCCTGGAAGAGGAGAAGGAGGGGAAGGAGGAAGGAGGAGACACTCTCTCAGCACCCCACTCACCTGCACTGTCAGGTGGGGAGCAAGGCAGCTTCTTGAACAGCAGCACACCCTGTAGCCCTCAGGACAACACCACATCCTCCTCTCTGTCTGATGGGGTAAGAAAGAGGAGAATCCTGTTGTATTGTGTATTTATTTTTTAATTTCTAAACCCCTTATAGTCTCATGCATGGGATATTTTGTCCTCTGCATTTAACCCATTCACTCAGTGAAGCCGTGGGCAGCTACCAATCCAGGGAGCAGTGTGTAGATGGTACCTGGCTCAAGGGTACCTCAGGGTAGCCGTTCGGTGGATTCGAACCCCCGACCTTCCGATCATGGGGCCACCTTAGTTATTGTCATTCTTATCTATTGTTTTTTACCTACTTTGTATGTACTCCATCTGAGGATAGGGATAGCTCTACCTACTGAGCTATCCCTGCTGTATCAAATGATGGAACAACCACAGTACCGCTAGATGAAAATTAGCTTTGTTCTGCAGTAAAGTATCACCCAATATGGTCACTGTAAACATTTCATGGGCCTTGACAAGTGAACGTAATGTTCCAGTTGCTAGATCGATCCATCAGGCTATAAAGTTGTTTAAAGTGCACTTATTTATATTCTGAATGAGTAACTTGGCACAAATGATCCTCCAGAGGTTGTTCAGTTTAAATTATTACCAGAAAAAAATATGTAATGAAATAACATACTTGCTCGAAAAGATAATGAGAATAATGTCATTTGTTATTATTTAAAGTCATTATAATACAAGGTGAATTTAAAAAATGTGAATGAAGGAGGTTTATACTCAGATTAATGCCTCCTCCTGCTACAGCGCTGAAGTGAAACCTCAGTCCTCTGACGCAATGTTATTTTTAACTGTGACAGGCTTCGTGATAAGCTTATCTGCCTGGTACAACCCATGCAGCTCATTATTTTTAATTAGCCTCGTCGTTCCGGTCCATTTCAACCAACTTTTTACTGAAACTGCTGCAGAATGTCAGCAGTGTGTCCACCGTGTAACGCCAAACGAGTCGAACCTTTTCTGCACTGTTCACATGATTTAGGGATTGTTGAAACTCTGGACTTTCAATTCGGAAGTTATTTACTCAAATGCAGGATTCTGTCTTTGTTTGAGATCTGAGTATAAACATAATCCACAAATCACTTTTGTGAGACGGTCCTCAAACGTCAACATTATTATGTTTAAGTCACATTTTCCCCTGTCAGATTTTCTGCTTAGTATAATTTACATATAAGTAATCACTTCTTAGTCATACTTCTGGTGAATAAATCTAAATGAAATGTTTCCGTTTTGCTTATAAAAGACGGTTATGTAACCAACCATTGAACTTCAGATTTCCCTCAGAAGGCTGTAATGTAAATAAAACGCCTTTAATTTCCCACTAATTCTATGACATTGGGTCTTTCCATACTGAGAGCAATCTGGGAATTCTGCTAAATGTTTCCAAGTTCCCATCATCCTACTGTCAGAGGTTTGTGGTCATAAAATCCATCCACATCTAAAATACTCTGGAAAAATTATAAAATAATTTTGCACCCATTGTATTCTGTGACTAGTTGGAGGTCCAAGGTCACTTGATGCTCTTTAGTCTGTATGATCTTAGCCATTTGTAACTGATAAGAGTCATGCATATAGTTCCAGGTCCATAAGTATTTGGACAATGACATGTTTCCTGTAGTTTTGCCCCTGTACACCACCACAGTGACTTTTCAGTCAAATGGTCAAAATTTTCAGCTTCAATTCAAGGTGTTTAACCAAAATGTTGGTTTGACTGTTCAGGAATTACAGCAGTTTTTATACACATTACGGCATTTTCAAAGGCTCAAAAGTAATTTAACACAGGAACATAATTTGAAATGTGAGCATTGTGTTTAATGCTTTCAATAAGAATCATGTGCAGCCAATGACCGCCTGAAATCTAGAACCCATGGACATCACTCAGAGCCACTCTGGTAGGTCTTTATTGCAGCCACCTTCAGTTTCTGCTTGTTTATGGGTCTCTGTGCCTTCAGTTATCTGCATGGTCTGTTGGATTGAGGGCATGTGACTGGCCATTGATTCCTTTCTTTGCTTGAAAAACTCTTGGTTTTCATTTGCAGTTTGTGTTGGATCATTATCCATTTGCAATGTGAAGTTTTGTCCAATCAGTTTTGTAGCATTTGGCTGAATCTGAGCAGCGAGTATAGCTGTGTACATCCTTGCTGCTTCTATCAGCAGTCACATCATCAGGAAACACTAGCTGTCTGGTTCCAACGGCAGCCATACAGGCCCACGCCATAATGCCACCTCCGCCATGTTTCACTGTTAATGTGATATGCTTCAGATCTCTTTCCCCATACTCTTCTCTTCCCATCGTTCTGGGTTATCTTGGTTTCATTTGTCCCAATATATATAAATTTTTTAGATCTGTGCATGTTATTTGAAATTTTTCTGGAAAAGTCTAATCTCGCCTTCCTGTTCTTAAGTATACACAGCCGTTTGCACTTTGTTATAAGCCCTGCATGTTTACACTCATGAAAGCATCTGTTGATTGTAGACTTTAACAATGATATGTCTGCCTCCTCCTCGTGAGGGGATTTTTCTTTCTGTTGCTGCTGCCAGTACATTCCTTCATTTTAAGACTGTACCAGAATGCTGATCTGGCAAGTTTTCTGTCTCTTTGATAGGTTTATTTTGGGTTTTCAGCCTCCTTTGCTTGCATCGACATCTTCCACTAAACAGCTGTAAAATGCACGTTCAGCTTAATTTATTATTGAGTTAATGAACATGAAACTGCTTGTCAGTCAGTTGTCTAATTACATCTGAGCCTCTCAGACAGGGGGACAGTGTATAAAATTGCTGTAATTCCTAAACAGTTAATGCAATACTTTTGTTAAAACCTGAATTTAATGCTGAATGTTTGCACTTTAATCATGTCTTGATTGTTTGATTTTAAAATCTGCTGAGCTGGTGTAGAGAAGCAAAGTTAAACAAACAAAAAAACAAAAGATGGTGTCATTGTCCAAAAAAGGCACATATATACATGTATGTATACATTTGTCTCCATTTCAGGAAGGAGCCACGGCTTCCTGGAACGGTGAGCTTGAGGATGGAGACGGTGGGTCTCCTCTGAAGGAACAGACCTCACCCACACCGTGTGACAATGGCCCCCTGATCAATAACAACTCGGTGAGTACACCGACACATCAGAGCATTTAATATGGTGCTTTCTTAAAAGTTGTGCCAGTTGCTAATGACGGTGTAGGCTGGTCCTGTATGAGATAAGCAGATGTCAGAGGTGTTCCTGGTTCGGCTTTCTAACTTTTAATAATTGGTACTTTTTTTTTGTTTTATTCCATCATTAATTCAAATTGTAAAGCTGATAAAATATAAAACTCCTCGATAAACTTGAGCGAACATTAAGATTTTATCTATTATAAGAACCCTCTTTTCTCTGGATTGTTAAGTGTGAAGTTAAATCCAAATCAACACTTTTAGGTATTTTCTGACCATTTCTAGATATAAATTTATTAGAGTCACACTTTTCATTTTTACCTCTGAGTTTTTGAGCTGCTGCTGCTGACCAAGGATTGGTGTTAATAATCTATTGTAGCAGTAACCACCATCTAATGTAAACACATCACAAAGCCTCACTGCTTACACAGACTGCTTTGTAATAACAGTCTTTTGATCACAGCTGTTAAAAATAGGAATTAAGTAGTGCTTTCCTCTCTCTGGAATTTCCCAGTATTCAGCAGCAGACTAAACAATCAATTTGGTTTAAGTGTTTTGTGTGTCGTGTGTGTGTTAATGTGCATGTATCTGTGTCTGCATTAGGTGAACAGCAGCCCCCTCTCTGACACTCTGGGCTACAGAGGGACCCCCTGTCAGAGCCCAGACATTAGTCGGCGGGATGGCCTCAACATCTGCACATCTCCAGAGGCTGAGGATGCCACTGACACAGTAAGATGCACACGCAGATTTGATTGGATATAAATTCAAAATTAAATATGTTTAATTTCACATGAATAAAACGAAGAAGGTTACCCCTATAAGTTGTCCAAGGGGAAATTGTTAAAAATATTTCTTGGGTTAAGATTAAGGTTAGGGTTCCTACATATGAAGAAGAAATGATTCCTTTGTCATGTGACCCTCTTTGTTTGACCTTCATCTTTCATCAATTATATCACACAGCACCCCAATACCCAGTGCAGTGCTGGTAGCCCTCCTTACCTCGTAAACCCTCAGATTATTGGAGCAGAAGACGACTACTTTGAATCCTCACAAGAACAGGTATCTGGCAAAATGTCTCTTATTTTTGGGTCACACGATCGTCATCAAATCTAATAAATGGATGCCTTTTCCCAGATCAATGGCGAGTGTACCTGTTTCCAGAGTATTGAGTCGCTGAAGTCTCGGCCGGCACACCTCGCAGTCTTCCTCCACCATGTGGTCTCACAGTTTGACCCTGCACCTCTGGTATAGCCACAAACACAGTACAAATCAGTGTATGGTAATGCCTTTGCGGGCAATATAGTGTGAATCATGAGGCTTGATACAAATGAAAATTAAAAGTATACATGGGCATATAGCAAGCATATGTGTATACTGTTTCCTAAAGTAGTAGCAAGGTATTTTAATTGTATTTAAGCTTCATCTTACCAAACCTTCCATGGACTTGTTCTTAGTCATTTTCTATTTCCACACTGTGTTGATGATTCACAACCACATACTCTATATATAAAATGGACATAACGTCTGTCAAAAACCATTGGTAATCACAACCCCAAGTCCAGCCGCTCCTACTGAACATGTAAATGTTAAAAACGACTGTAACCATGGACTGTTGGTATGATAAATACACATTCAGTGCTATAGTTAGTCTTTACAGAAGCAGGAAAGTGAACTGACTAAAAATAAACTACAAAGAGCCTTGTTCATCATAACAAAGGAACATGTCAGACAGTGTAACAGTGTGGCCCATTAATGTGTTTTTCATAGTCTATCAACAACAATGGAGCTGGCTATTTTGCAGCATATACTGTAGAGGCAACACTTGGTAGAAGAATGCTGTTGTTGTTGTTTTATGTCTTAAAAGTGTGAAACAAATTCCGTTTTTATCATTTGCTTATTTCCATGTGAATGTCAATTTACACAGACATGATAGAAAAAGTAAGAAACTTTGCAGAAATGTGTTAACTATTGACCTGCGAAACTATTGGAAAGCTGGAAAATCTTGCTGACTGATGTAATATAAGATAAACCAAAGGTGTTGATCAGTACAGAATGCATTTTACATCCTTTAACATATAAAGCAGTCTCAGTATCATGTATGAATATAAAATTCAGGAACCTAAAAAAGGGTTGCCAAGTTCCAGTTTGCCTTAAATGAAAGTGGGCCAAGGATTGAGCCCTGTGGAACACCATCGTTGACCTAAGGAGACCTTTTTCTCACGATGCTGTATTTTGTTCATGGTTTGAAGGAGTAATGCAATACATGAAATGAGAAGCTATACAAACATGATAGAAAGAACTAATTGTCTTTTCCCCTGGTGGTTAGCTGTGTTACCTCTCCGGTGATATGTACAAGCAAACCAACTCCAAAGAAAGTCGACGCCTCTTTATTGAATTCCACACGCTATTCATGGATCGAGCTGCAGTAAGTTGGTCTCTTAGTTTCTTTGTCAGTCAGTGTCTGTTCTTTTTGACAATTTTTCTGTTGTTGTTGTTTGTTTGTTTTTTATTGTGTCTGTGTGTGTTGATGCCATTTTTAACTCTCCTCTAGAATCTTAAAGTACCAGTGCCAGAGACCATTTCTGCTGAACTAGGTAAAGCATAGAGGAATCCTCTAAAATATCATATTTCATGATTTTAAACTTCACACATGGTGTACATGCAAAATAAAATTAAAATCTGACGGACTTTGGAAGTAGAGGATACAGTCAGAAGACAGTAAGCTTAACGAATTACACTGTCCACTTCTGCTGCTTGGGGCCTAATAAGGCAAGCTGATGCTTAAAGCAGCTGGACAAAAAGGTTGTTATTCAAAAGCTAAGACCACAAAATTATTGTTTTTTTCAGGAACAATGTTTGTGTGTGTGAGTGAGAGAGATTCAGATAAAGGAAAACAGAAAAAATAAATTTCATGCAAATTCATGAAACCATCAGAAATGAAAAAGGTTCTCTGAGCATGAACATGCATGACTGGTAAATATGGATAAATATCTGTCATGCAGTTTATTAATGTTATTTGTTATGTAGTGTATAGGATATTCTCGGGTAGCAGTCTAAGCAGAGTTACCCAGTCTGGCTTTTCCCCATCCACTTCCTCCAGCTCTGTGGCTGGGTACCGAGGTGTTCCCATGCCAGCTGAGACATGTAATCTCTTCAGGGTGTCTTGGGTCAGAACAGCTTACCTAGGAGGCATCCAGGATGCAGATGCCCAACCCACCTCAAATAGCACCAATCTGTGTCAATCTGACACTCCTCTCACCCCTCACTCGTAAATAAAATCTGTTTGAAAGCTTCAGAGAAAATAAATCAAATTCTAATAACTTGGGGTATTTGGCAGTATTAGCTATCATTCTGATATCATCGATTGCAGTGGTTGAAAACAGACTCTACGATACCAGAAACAAAGAACAGAAATACTAGTCATGTTAGGGTTTGCACCTGATTTCTTTATATAAATTATAAACTTTTTTTTTCTTCATTTAATTTGTGAATTCGATGCTTTGGGGTTGATATATATATTTTCTCTGTATGTGTGAGACAGAAAAGCGAAGGCTGGACTTGATCCCAGACAGCCTGTGTAAACAGTACATTCAGGCATTACAGGACACGCTGTTACCAGACCTGCACAAGAACCTGGAAGACTTCAGGTAGCTGTCACTCGGCTGTTAAATTCATTCTCACAATAACTGTTTAACCCAAATATTTTCCCGGCAGATATCTGATACATGTCTGTGTACAGTAATACTTCTCTACATCATGTACATGCGCTCTGTCTCGGTGTGCAGACAGAAGCGCAGCATGGGTCTGACGCTGGCTGAAGACGAGCTCTGTAAGTTGGACTCTGAGCCAGGAAGAGACCAGCAGGCCTTGGAGAAGGAATGCTCCTGTGCTGAACACATCCTCTTCAAGATAGAGGATATCCTGTGAGTCTCTGAACCACAAAGATGCCTACATCTATATTTTTAACCCCTATGTTCCTTTTTATCATTGCATTAAAAAAAAAAAAAAACACCCACAAAGACGTGCATGTGTGTGTGATTTTTACAGGTTGACGTCACAGAGCTCAGAAGAGGAGAAGTGGTAAGAGGGTGGAGTTTTATATTTTATATCATCGGGCAGCTTCATGATACTCAGTGTGAATAATTTTGGGGAAGTTTCATAGTTTCTGTTCTGTTATGATATTTGTAAATCATTGTCCCATCTGTGACTAAATATTAACACAAAGTATCTCAAACAAAGACGGCGTGAGCAGTTTTATATATTTGTACAAAAGTCTGTGGAAGGTCGGTGGTTTGATCCCAGGCTCCTCCAGTCTACATGCCAAGTATCCTTGGACCATAACCCCATGTTTGCCTACTGGTGATGGTCAGAGGGCCCGGTGGCGCCAGTGTCCGGCAGCCTTGCCTCTGTCAGTACGCCCCAGGGCAGCTGTGGCTACCATGTAGCTTGCCATCACCAGTGTGTGTGAATGACTGATTGTAGTGTAAAGCGCTTTGGGGTCCTTAGGGACTGAGTAAAGCGCTATACAAATGCAGGCCATTTACCATAAAGGTGCTTTCCTCGCAAATATTTTGACATCGGTGCAAATTTCGTTTGATTGCTTGAAAATGAAAGTTGTACCGATGCCTCTGATGTCACTTCTCTATCGGCCCCACATCATTCATTAACGTCCCCTGAATGACCTTGTTGGACGTTTATTTAAAAAAAAAAAAAAGGGGGGGGGTTGTGA
>VOQK01023254.1:61597-74688 GCA_015052645.1 Benitochromis conjunctus | reverse complement strand
ATAGTGGTTAAAACAGTGCAAACATGCATGCTTTTCAGTTACTGTAGACCAATCTGAAGGCAGAAAGACCCACAAACAGCAATGGATGGAGGCCGCACATCTGAAGGCAGGAAACATAGCATTACGGTAGATGTTCATGAACGTTTAAACCTCGGAAAATGTGGGACCATGTGTTAAAATGGCTGTAATTCCTAAATATCTCATGCAAACTTTCTGTTAAAATTCTGAAATTAGAGATGAAAATCTGCACTCAATCACATTTTGATTGTATGAGTGAAAAGCCATTGTGGTTGAACGCAGAGGACCTGACCATTCGGCCGAGAATTCACACGAAACGGGGTTTCGCATTTTGGTTTCTAGGCAAACTCAAACCCAGATTGCAGCTTTTGGGTAAACGAATTACACAGGTCACTTTTTGAAACACTGGGAACTAAGTTCTAAATGACAGTCACAAATATTTGTGGTTAATAGGGGGATGTGTGAAAAATCTATGAGTAGTCAATGACATGCCAAATGCGTCAGTCATGTTTCTGCAGATCATAATTACTGAAAATGATCTGCATGTTCATTCAAAACATGACGATTCTTGATTTACGTCTGTGCAGTTGTCTGAATCAGTTTAGGGGTCGGAGATATATTCTGCAGCGCAGTCAGGTAGTGTACCTGTGAGCAATCATTAATTCTGCCATTGTGTACTCAAACCCACCACTCACTTTGTCTTTCGATGCAGTGGAGCACGCAGTGAAAACCAATTCAGACTCCACTCACTCACGCTGTTCTTGTTGTTGTGTGCCCCGAGTGGAAATAAGGAAACACAGGTGGATGTCCAGATTTCTCTGGGAGGTTGTTGTCCCTTCTATTGTTTGTCAAGTGAGAATTTCTATTTTTTTGGAGGGGGGGCAAAAGGCTTACAGGCGTCTTTTTCACTACTGATTTCAAGTCAAACTTTCACCATGGTATGTTTTCCCCCTAGGCCGCCAATGTAGGTACAACATGTGGTTAAATACAGGACACACTGACTCACTGCACCATCTTGTGATGCAAACTGGGATTATACAAAAGTACAGGCAGGCTCTAGTTTAATTTCAGCTGCTATATATTCAACATCAAATGATGATTTTCACATAAAGGCACAACAGCTGTTTGTTCAAATTGTAAAGCATTAATTTACACAAAGTACCATTATCCTTACCCTCGCTTCCCATTCATGGCCTTTTTTCCCTAAACATCTGTCTCCATCCTGCTGCTTTATGCAACTGCTGTCATGACCTATATAGTAAAGGCCATGCCACTGTGCGTGTGTGCGCGTTCTTGCCCGGTAGGCCTCTTGTGCGTGTTTGAGAATGGTTTGCTGAAGATCTCCTGTGTGTACATCCCTCGCAGGGCTCTCCGGTGTGTGTCTCGAGGTACAGGGTGACCCTGATGTGTCAGATCTGCTTAAAAGAGCGCACTGGAGTGCTGGTGGACCACTGTGACTCAGTCTCTCTCTCTTTCACACGCAGGAAGCTTCCCCAGGGCCCTCCCTATGATCACTGTACCACACACACACCCACACAGCTGACATTTTTCCTCACAGCTCATCAATAGTCTTCCGTTTTATGAGCGTAGCATGACACCGTTATGAAACCTGCAGGGCTTGCCAAAGTTTCTCTCCAAAGTGTATGTGCACATGTAAAGACCAGTGCATCTGCATCCGAGCCCATGTTTTCACAGCTACCCCGTGAAGTGATGGACTGCGTGTAAAGGCACAGAAGAATAGCAAGTAGATTAACACGAGGGCAAAGCAGAGCTGGAGGAAATCAACCTTCTGGAAGAAAGATTTCTTCCAAGAGTAAAAGGCCTGTGCATGTTCCACAGGAAACAAACAACTAGCAGAATGTGTTTATTAGAGTTTTAGAGATGCAATAATTTGTAAAATGCACAGAATACAAAACGCAGGAACAAAGAAACACACCATCTATAAACAGTATCTAACAGCCTCTGTTGGACTTTTGTTTTACAACTTTGAGTTGCAATGATGTAAAAAGGATGAGAAACATTTCAAATAATCATCTGCATATTTTTTAACCCATCAATACTTCAGCTAAGTGTTCCAGAAATCACATAAAAAGGGATAATGTTGTGCATCCCAGGTGTGAGCGATTATTTATGGTTAGATCACACCTGTACCTGAAAGCTACAACTTATAAACAGGCTACCTTAAACCTGAAAACTATAATCTGACGATCAGCGTCAAGAACCTTTGTAAAAGTAAGTACACCCACTCTAGATCAATGCTGTAAAACAATAAACCAGTAAGAAGTACAGAGTGAATACTTTGTATACAACGTGTTATTACACAGTTGAGTCTTCAGGACTCCTGCTGAGGTCAGAGGGCAGTTAATGGGCACACCACTGTAAATACATATTCTTCACAGGTACTCAACTTCAAGGTGTTTACACATGTTGATGAAGATCATCACCAACTCGGGTTGAGAAAACACAGCATCACAGCGTCCTCTGCTGTCAAAATAAATAAATCTTTACATTACGGGAATCCCACAGGTGAGAACATTAAAAGGAAGCGACGACGAGGAATTGCTCAGCGAAGCTGGTAAGGCAACTGTTGACAGATTAAATATATACAAGCTTGGACTCGTGTAAAAGGAATGACAGAGTATCGTAAAGCACTTCATTTCTTGTACCTACAGATTTTTCAGCACCACTTTTGTGCTCCTAACTATAAAAAAAACGCTTTTCTGCAAAGATTCTAAGCTGTGCATGAAAAAGATAAAAACGGGGACTAACATATAATCTAAAACTATAAATACTGATGGTTAATGCGCTGTATTCTGTAGCTCAGGATTTAAAAAAGGATCTACAGAGAGGATGCAGCGCCGGTGAGGATGGAAAGAAAAGATAAAGGAAAAATGAGAAAAAAAATAATGCCTTTTTTCAGCACGAGATTCTCCTTCCTTTACTCCCCAAAGGTCTTGATTTCATATCCCCATGTAAACGAACTCCATGCACAGTACTGCACTTATGCAGAAAAGTGGCAAAACGCACAAAAAAACCCTCAGACTAAGGTTTTCCACAGCACCGGCCAATGTCCGTGGAGTAACATCATCCATCACCTGTCATTTTTCAGTCCAGTTTGGTCCCCTCGGAACAAACTCTACAGAAAATTAGGTCACAGTCTCCTCTGATATCAACGTCACAAAGGCTACAATTACTTCATTTCAACTGCACACTGATCTGATGATTTGTTGAGCAAAGAGTACAGAAAGTACGTTTAAAAATATGATTCAGCTACAAAATGAATGTCAAGCTTTTGTTCTCTACAAAAAAAAACCCTGCTAAGCACACTGTGCCGGTGCCTAGGATTACTGTATCTAATAGGTCTTTTGTGCCCCCCACCCCCAAAAAAAGAAATATATATATATAAAGAAATAAAGGTTTGTCTCTTATGAGTCCAGTGGAAACAAAAGGTGCAAATCAGGTTGGAATCGATTCAGGCTCTCTTCAGGGAAACGGTGGTCCGACAAACAGTTTCTCTTCATTCAGTTCATCTGTGCATGGAAAGCGGTGTGAGCCTGTTGTCCGTTGATGTTTTTTCGTTCCAGCACGTATTCAAAAGAGCAAAAGGAGGTGCAAGGCCATTATCCGCATACAGTACAAGTGTTTTTCTCAGTGTCTGCCACTCGGGAATGATGAAGTCCCTGGAATGTCTAGGCCACATCTGAAGAGGCCAATGATCCAGCCTTGAAAGAAAACATTCAGACAGTCATGATTTCATCAAAATAAAAAAAATATCACAATCTTCTCATTCATAAACATCTGACAAGATTTGTAGTTTCACTTAGTGAAACTAACTTTCAGTGTTCTCCCTAAACCTAAAATTAGTTTCACAACATTTTTAAAAGTCCCCTAGGAGGTCAAGCTTAAAATTCTCATTCAGACCATGGACGTCTCGGAGCCATGGCAACCAGATATGAGGCTGCTCATGAGATGTGGACTCAATAAGCTCTGGTCAAGAGTACATATAAACAGGGATATGCAGCCTGACAGATGAACCGAGAGATCGGCTTAAACTGGGAGATAACACTTTAACTTTCATTCACACTTTATGATGTCTCGATTCTCAGAGTCAGAAAAGTCCAAATATAAGAAACAGAAGCAGGCTGTAGCTTAGAAACTTGGCACAGAAAATACTCAAAAACAATTCCTGATAAGCAACTTAAACAATGAAAGCATTATTAAAATTACAAGGAACAATAAAAAAAAAAGTTCCATAGGAGAAAAGCCAAGCCTGATTTAAATTTGGCCGCTCTTCCCTTCAAGATCGTCTCCTCAGGAGTTCAACAACCAGACTGACCACGCTTGACACAAGCTATAACATATATGCTATAACATTATGCTGATTATGCTATAACATCTGATATTATAGCATAATCAAACCACCTAGCAGTGGATTAGAATGACCCATCTTTAGGAGTTTGCACCGATTACACCTTATTAAAGCACCTTAGCTTTAAATAAGGTGTAACAGGTGCCATCTACTTTACCTCCACAAAAACTGAATTATGCATGACAAATTATGACAAACACCATCACATTGCCTAGCAACCTAGATTGCCAACTGATGATACTGTAGCATCTCATGCACTAGTAAAAATATTCAGAATACTCAGAGTACAGAGGGACTCGAGCACAAACTACAACAGGTGAGATTGCACAGAGAGTATTGAATGCACAGGAGACACACAGTATAGAGTGACCAAATTTCATTTGCTATTAAAACAGAATTTGTGTGTGATAAAAAAACTACAAAAACAAACAAAACAAAAAAAACCCAAAACTCATGTGTATGAAATGGTCCTACCTTCCTTACTGAGACCATTATCGAAAATCTTTAAGGAACTGAAAGATAAACATATTTTTGATGAACAACAAAACAGACAAAAATCAGTTAACCTGAATTCAAACAGCGCCAAATCACAACAACAGTTGCCTCAAGGCGCTTTATATTGTAAGGTATAGACCGTACAATAATAGAAATGGAAAAACTGTGTAGACAGAGATAAAGGACTGCCAAAAAAGCCCATTTTACAGACACACACACACGCGCACACACACAATCTGTGTGCCAGATTTACTCTTTCACTTCACATCGAAAATTGGACTTATCGACATGCAGTGAATCTCTTCTCAACTACTAACACACTCACACTCTCTCACTCATCCTCTGTGGTCCTATCACCACAGCAATCACGCCTCTTCTCACACTCCAACATCATGTCGATACACTGAACAGGCAGGAATCAATAGAAAATATGTGGCAGGCAACAACACAGCAACCCTGAAATCAGGCTATTGCCGGTGGAAGTTACAGCAGGCTGAGATGAATTTTTATGCGCTGCTGCAATCTGCAGCAAAATATTGAGCGGTTTGTGATAACAAGAAAAGAGCAGGAGGAGACAACTGCATCATCAGATTGTCGACATTCTGTTCTGCACCGACGACTGAGCACAGAGCGGAGGGGTTTAGGATGGATGCATGAACACAATATTGATGCTGCTAAGCAGGTCTGGTTCAGTGTCAGAGAGCTTAAAAATATAGTCCGGCAAACTGAGGTGATGTTTGTTCATGCCAAGAATACAATTCTGTGAGCCGCTAAGACACCAGTGCTGTGAAAGTATAGTTTGCCTGCAAGCATGAGCTCTCTCTGAATGTGTTACTGTTTGTGTCTTTGGTGCTCTGAAGCAAGCTTTGGCAGAGCTTCACCAGAATAAGTCTGGCTGTTATTCTGCTTCTTAACCCTCAAAAAAAAAAAAAAAAAAAAAAGAAAAAAAAAGAAAAGAAGAGGAAAAGAGCAATATGAAGATGTGCATCGTCTAAGCCTCTGCACATAGGCTGGATTCTTAAAACATTGTTTTGTTTTGGCTGAGCACAAATTACTTATTTATCATCTTCACAGCTCGTGAACCCACATGCCATTGTGTTTCACAGTGAAGTGCTCCATAACATATTTTATTGCTTAGTTTAATATTTTAAGAGCCCAGTTCTTGCCACGATCATCAAATCAAAGACAAATCATGAAACAGAGATTATTGATCCTGCACAGGTGCAACCCTCAAACTTCGCTGACGGGTTAACAAACAGAAAAATAGAGGTGAGCATGCATGAGAAGTTCTGCACCAGGGGACTGAAGCAGAACGCTTGATTTCATGCACAATCCTATGTATTCTATTCTGAATAGAAATCAGACTCGCAAAGTGCAAAATTGGTATAGGATGTGCACAAATTTGCACAGCTCTTTGATTCGGCTCATGGTTGAGGGGTCTGGACCACCTGCACAGCATGAAGGTCTCTGATTAACCAGGCAGCTTTGCAGTGAGCTGCCTGGTTTGTCCTAGATTACTCCCAGTGATTGGTAGATTGACTCACAGCAAGCTGGTCTTGGCTGAAAGCTGCTACGCTGTTCCGCATCTCATTCTCACTGCCACGCAGTGGTATCAGTGACACGTTACCATGACGCGTATCCGGCAACTCACGGCTCACACGCTTGTGCTGGAGTCCACCCTGAGGCCACACGTCACCGTCGTACTTTACCAAAGACAAGACAAGACAAGACAGACATGTTATGATACTACAATATAATACAATACTACTACACTGTGAGGAAACTATTTAAATCATTTAACATGGTCCTGGTGAGGATTACAGCATTCAGTAGTGCTCTTTTATTTACTTTCTTTATCATAGTTTCTAAAACTTCTGGATCGCTGCTTGGTTTTTACAAGAAATTCATAGTTTTCACAAATAAAACAAAAGAAATAAAACTAATTGTAACACATTTAAATGATTTATTACAAAATTTCAGCCTCTCAGCAGGTGTTCAGGGAGGGGCATACCTGGATACTGAGAAATGTAGCATACCACTCCCTCATTTCTGGCTGCGTCTCACAGCAGAGATACCTGCAAATAAATAGAGATAGATAAGTGAAGCAGACAGTGGGATAAAAATCTGACTGAGTGTGTGTGCGTGTGTGCGTGTGTGTGTGTGTGTGTGTGTGTGTGGTCTTGGGAGACAAGCAAACAGCGAGGCAGAGATGAATTGAAGGACCAGAGGAAATTTGGAAGAAAATTTAAAAAAAAAAAAAGAACAAGAACAAAGGGAGGTAGTGAAAAATGTCAACTGAAATTGACATGTTCTCTCCTATGACGCCTGACAGTGACGCCACAAGCGTAAACAGTGAGCATGACTGCTAATTTAAACTTCCACCCAAAACAAACACTGATTATAACCTTCAGCATCCAGCGTGTGTGTCTGTGGGTGTGCGCGCCTGTGTCCCTGAAAAGTGCGAATTTGTGCCTCTGTAGTGTCCGCACGCGTGTACGTGCAAATTTCATGCCACTCAGGTTGCTGTCACATAGCCCTCTGAGTCATCAGTCATGCTGCTGTGCTGAATAAACAGGCTGTATTTATACGATTATTACTGTTGTGAGCACAAATTTAGACTCCAACAATTATTCGAGTGAAGTCCTCTGAGACACAACAAAACACTAATACAAAGAGACTTTAAAAACAAAACAGCAATGCAGCACGCAACTGAAATTAGCTGCAGTCATAGAATTTGATAGAATTACCCCCCCACACACACGCACACACACCTAGCTCCTCCCTCTCCCCAGTTCGCTTCATAATGCCTAACAGAGCTCATTAGTGTTTGCTGCCATTCAAAAGGAAACAACCACTATTCCAGCGCACATAACTGCAGCACAGTATCTCCTACATGTGACTTTTTCATTTTTGCTTGCAATTAACGGCCCGCCACTCTGCGCCATTATCAGCTGCAGAAGAGTGAAAGCTGCTCATCTATCATTATGGATTCCTAAAAAGCCACAGAATAAAATTTACATAATATTCCTAAAATGTATCAGCATCCCTATAAGCTTAAGCACAAGGACTGCAAGAATGTGCTGATAAAACAGTGCTGCAAAAAAAAAAAATTAAAAAAGGGAGTTTTGAGAAAATTAAGGGACATTTAGTGCAGGTATGTGAGAAAGATTGGGATGAGACAGTCACACGGGCACCTTCTCATCTCGATCTTTTAATTTTTTCCACTTTCTTATCTCTCTCTCCACTCAAAGTTGTCCTTTAACGGCATTAAATTCAACATCTCTTACTTAGTATACAGTATGTTCCCTTCAGCATGACTCTTTGCCCCCTATCTTCCACCTCTGTCTGCATCTTTCTTGCTCCCTCTCATGTCTGTTTGTTGCTGCGAGGGACACAGCGATGAAGGCCGACCAAGACATTATGCTGCCTACAGCATGACGGGACGCACGCACGCACGCACACTTAACAGAAGGATGAATACCTCAACAGGCCTAGATTAGAATAGAGCCCTGTTTATAAGTGTATTCATGTGTGTTCACCCCCTAGGTGGAGTCAACCTTTTATATGCCTCCTCGAGACTCTCATGCAGGGATCTGACCCGTTTTCTCAGCCTACAGAAAATCTAGCAGCTCTCTCCAAAGTTGGTTGTGTTTATACGCATATCACCGTGCTGCCATAAAGTAAAATAAATCAAATAAAACACAAGAAGAGCAGGCTGAACTCCTGCAGACACTATATTAATGCTGTAATCTGATTTAATGACAGACTTTAGTTATATTCAATGTATTGAAACAAGTATTTACAACCACAAGTGTTTAAACTATAAATAAAAGCACAATGCAAATCTCATAATCTTGGATTTATTCACAATAGAACAGCGAAACCTGAAATTGACGTCAGCAACACGTCTCTAAAAAGTTGGGACAATGCCATGTTTACCACTGCGCAGCATCCCATGTACTTTCATCAACAGTCTGGGAGCTGAGCAAACCAGCTGCCGGACTTCTCTCAGAGAAATGGATTCCCATTCTCGTCTCATATCAGATTACAGCTACTCAACCTTACGGCTTACTTACTTCAATGTTACTAATGTTTTCTGCAGGCAGACCCGTTCAGCACCTGGACTCTTCTACAGCAAAGCCATGCTGTTGTAATAGATGCAGTATGCAGTTTAGTATCATCTTGCTGAAATATGCAAGGCATTCCCTGAAAGGCTTTCTCAATGGGAGCACATGATAATCTAAAACCTCTAAACATCTTTCATCATTAATTGTGTTTTTCCAGAAGTGCCAGCTGCCAGTTCTATAGGTATTAATGCACGCAGGTACCATCAGACATGCGCAGGGAGGTCCCTCTCCTCTTTAATCTAGAGACTGCAGTGTCCATGTTTTGCACAATGCCAATCATTCTGACCACAGAACAGTTTTCCACTTTGTCTCAGTCCATTCACATTTTCACATGTGTCTTGTTCCTTGCATGATAGAGCTTTAACCTGCATGTGTGAATAACACAGTGGACTGTGCTCACAGATAATGATTTCTGGAAGTCTTCCTGAGCCCAAGCATGGATTTCCATGACAAAAACATGCCTGTTTTTAAGCTTACAGGCATCCAATACTGGTTTTTGATCCTGCCCCTTACACACGGAGATATTTCGGCAGATTTGCTAAATCTTTTGAGGATATTATGGGCTGTAGATTATGTAGACGTTGGGATATTCACAGGCTTTCCATTTTTAGATTGAGAAATATTTCTCTGAAATTGTTACACAATTTGTAGACACAGTTTTTTTGCATTATGGAGAAACACTGCCTAAGATGCTCTTTTTATACCCAATCATGTTACTGACCTGTTGCAAATCAACCCAATTAGCGGCAAAAAAGCTCCTGTTTCTGTTCGGTATCACTTATTTTTCCAGGCGATAAACCAACATTTTAAAAAAACATGAAGGTTTGATGGTGATGTAATCAGAGCCTGAAAGCTGGGTATTATAAAAAAAAGAGAGCACTGAATAAGTACTCACCACTGCTGTCTCTCCGGCTTCTCTTGTTTCTTGCTCTCATACACAACTGTCAGTCCCCAACTAAAAATAAACATAAAAATCACTTTAACAGTAATCCAGCTTCTTGGGATTCACAGTGTCTGCCTGCCCCCTAGTGGTCACTCTGCTTACAAGGCCCAAATCAGCTATTTCAGATAAAGAAACTCTATCCAGAGTTCGTAAATTAATAATTTAAGTTTAGTTATTAATTATCCCTTTAAGCACAAGCCGAGCTGCAGAAGTTGCTCTGTGTAAACTTTTAAACTTATAAAACTAGGAAGAAGCTCAAAGGCATCAACCTATTTGGTTCAAGCTAACAAAACTGAGGTAATTTGAGATCAAAAAGATGCATTTTGATCAGTAGGGGTAGCACTAGCTGCTCCCGCCAACAGCAGTTTGGTGCTGAGGTGTTACACTTGTATAAAGCTGGAGAACAAGTGGCCAGATATCAAATTATTTATGAAAATAAACATTCATTAAACAAATAAACATGTTATTCTTAGTAAACACATTTTTTCTGCCCACTGAAATGATCATTTGCATGGCCAGTCTTCCTCCTGGTGTGACAGCAGTTTCCATTTACAGCAGCCACCTGCTGCTTTGCCACTCAGCACTCATGAGAATAGGCGTGATGCTGGTAATGCAGCACAGGTGCTCACCATGTGGGAGGACGGAGTTTCTTCTTGATACCTAGGTAAACCTTCAAGTTTTTCACTGGCCATTCACGTTCTGGACGGTTACTCTGACAGACAGTGGTGAAAAAAATTCAAATTAGTTAATGAAAGACTTAACAAATAAAAAGATAAATGTTTGTCTGTGAATCTCACTCTGACGTCCTTGTACATTCTGAGCGAGTTGAAATTGAGGATGAAATAACGGTCATGAAAACTGGTAAGGCCCAAACCCAAGATGCTTCGCTCCTCTCTGAATTTTATCATCCCGTGTTTGGATGCGTCCGGTTTACTGGCTGCAGGGCAGAAGGCCAGATAATTGAAACTGATGAAAGCATGCAACAACGTGGCACACAAAACGGTACAGCAATGATTTTCTATTTACACAGGTAAAGAAGGATGGCCTCCATTGCAGGATATTTCTTGATAAGCAGATGAGACTCTGTGCCGACGGAGTGAACGATGGGCAACACTCGCTCCTGATAGTGCAGCGGGCGTTCTGAAGAACAAGAGCAGACAGAAAGAGGGCATGTGTGAAAACATGACCCAAACATGGGTCATTTCTGCATAGCAAAGAACTTTGACCCTATTGAAGAATGAAGGTTTGCAAAGTGTCAGACAAACATGCTGAGCGCTTGATGACATAACTGGCACGGCTTCATATTTTTGGATGCTATAAATACAGCTTTCCGTAAGCCTCACCTAACATCCTGGAAGAATTTTTTTTATGTAAATCTACATACCAATCTGTAGTAAACCATAGAGTCTGTAGTGACAAATTCCTTCCTTCCCTTCCCATCAACGACACAAAATGTCCTTCCATTTCTCATTATTACTGCTCCACTTCCTCTGTAATCAGCACATTACTCCTACTGTCATTTTCATACCGTCACTTCCTTGTAGGGAACCAGACAGGTCACATACCAGATGCAAAACTAACTGCAGTTTGCAGCCATGCTGCTGCAGGTCATTTTTTTGCACTTGCATTTAGTCCTAGTAAACATGTTCCAAAACAAAATAGTCCTGTACTACAATAATGAAAAAACAGAATAACTAAGACATAAAAAAAGACATAAAAATTCTAAATTTACACCAGCATAAAAAAAATAAATAAAAAATGCTGTGTTTGGCCTTCCTGCCTCCCTTCATCTTTTTTTTAATCAGTCTTACCTATTTCTTCCTTGCAGCAGATCTCCCAGCAGCTCCAGTAATCTTTGTCTTTAATTGGGATTTTACGCTGGTCCAGAATCACCAATGTGAGCTCTAATGCCGTCATGGAACCAGGAATCTGTGGGAAGAGTTGAAATATTTGTTTTCTATAAACACCAGCCTGTTCGTTACTGTGGAACTTGAACTTGTGTGCCAGATAAAAGAACTGGGTTGTAAAATAAGTAGATAAATAAATAAATAAATAAATAAAGTTATTTGGTGAATTCCTACTCACCTTCACATGTTTCTCTTCGCTGGACGCCTTTTCCTCCAGGTACACGGTACAAATGAAGTCACCTCCTCGTTCAGAATGAGGCTGAAGCATCCGGCACACAAGCAAACACGAGTGATCAGACAGAAATCAGCGGTGATAAATAAGAGTATACACTTCACACAACACATTTCACCCTCTGACATGAACTGAACAATAATAAAGGTGAACCACACAGGCAGGTGATGAATTAGAAATCAACATAATGTTTCAAGTGTAAAGTTTGCTGGAGGGGGGATTATGGTGTGGGGTTGCTTTTCCAGGACTTGGGCTCGGCCCCTTATTTCCAGTGAAAGGAACTCTTATCACATCCAAGATGAATTAGATCCAACATTAGTGGCTGACCACACAAATGTGATTCTGGTCAAAAATTCCCATAAACATGCTGTGGAAAGCCTTCCCAGACCTGTTGAAGCATCATATTAAACCCTATAGATTAAGAATGGGATGTCACTCAAGCTCATGTGTGTGTGACGGCAGATGCGAATACTTTTGGAAATATGATGTATTCCAGAAGGATAGAAAACAATCGATCCAGAAGAATTTCCCTCATTTGCTGATAATATGTTTTGATGATGGCAGCAGAAATGACTGTTTAACCCTTGGCCCGGAAAACCCCACCCAAGTTTATTATAATTAACCAAAACTAAACTGAAAACTGAAACTACATGTGAAAAATAAAAATACTCTTTTAAAAAAAGCTGGACTTCTGAAAAAAAAAATCAAACAAACTGACACAAATTTGTGAACTTGGAAAAACTAAAATAAAATAAAAAATATAGAGGGAATATTCTTAGTTTTACTTCTGTGTTTATATTGTAACATTTACAATGATTTTCCTAAATCTTGCCTCTGAAATATGCCAGGTCATTGTTTAAAGTTTATTGTATGTTGCTCACAATGCACTTGCTCAAATCCCGCATTTGGTCGATAATTTTTATCTCGTTTATCTTCTTCTGCAGTTGCTGCTCATCCACCTGCAAGAGAGCATGAACAGAGTAATTCACCCATGAGTAAA
>VOQK01023254.1:40643-53163 GCA_015052645.1 Benitochromis conjunctus | reverse complement strand
TGCCGCGGGCGGTGGGGGGGGGGGGGGGGGGTCACACATTGAAACAAACAGACATGCAGAGGTGCAAGGCAACCCAGGCGGAGAAATTTTGCTTTTAGACGTTGCGACTCATTTTATTTCTCAATCTGACAAGAGAATTATTCAATCAGATAGTTATTTGTGGTAAATGAAATACGGTTACAGTTTCAAGCAGTTTTAAGCACCCCATCCAAAATCCAAGCACTTTTCAAACCTTGAAAAGACAACATTAAAATCCAAGCATTTTCAAGGATTTCAAGCACCCATACGAACCCTGAGAATTGATATTAAGAGTCCACTCATTATTTCAAAGCGTGGTTCAAGATCCTGTTGATCACTGAAGCAAAAAAGATTTTTGTGTCAGGGAAACGCAATTTATGAACGACCTGACAGAGAAGATCAGAATTACAAAGTCAATCCTTTGTATAAGCTTCTTAAGATCCTTTTCAATGTACCCCTGCAGTCCGTTCGCTTTTCCAGACTATGTCTGCCTACAGAGCATGCTGTGCTTCAACAAGTGATGCGTGAAAAAAAAAACGTGTTTTTTAAATCAATACTTGAACAAATTCTTTCATGAAAGCCATACTCAGTCCTAATAAAATGCAACACTAAAAACAAATGTGTGCTCGGGACCCTGAGCACACACACATACTGTACCTGTGTTCAGATTATGGTTCAACAACTCGGCCTGTAGGGATTGCAAGTGTGCGGTGGCCAAGGAGAGGGGGGAGGGATGACTTTCCAGCCCAGTTGAACAATTCACATCTGCACCGCAGAAAATCAGGCTCAGCGTCTCCAGTACATCGCTGCACTGCACATTTATACAAAGAGCCTGGAGAAAAGGGGAGAGCAACAGACAAGGAGACACACAAATAAATGCTCATGTACAAAAATAACAGACGAAAACAACTGTGTATCGTTTCTTGGCAACGACTTCTAGCTTTTCACTGTGAGTACTGAACTGAAATTCATTTTACCTCCAAATGCAGACGTATCATTTATTTGTTATAGACATACAAAGAGAACTGCATTCCTCAGAAAGTAGGAGACCAAAAAGGGGGGATGAACATTAACTATGACTTAACACAGTGAGAGCTACACAACTGTAAAAAAAAACCAAGACGGACAACAATTAAAGCAAAGCAGGGAAGGAAATGAGGGTGTGAGATGAAATTAAGACAAGAAAGGAAGGAAATATGGAGAACAGGATGAGAGCGTCGACTTGGAAAGCATTTAGGAAATAAAGAAAAAGGAGTTGCTTTTTTAAAAATCTACAATACAAAACTAATAATAAACTATTAAAAGGTTTTAATAATGTGATCCTGAAAAGGTTGAAATCATGCTGTGTGAAGATGTTTCAGTTTTCAGAATGAAGTGAACTTCTGCGGTCCAAACAAACTTAGTGTGCGCTTGTCTGTCAGTGTAGACGGGCTTTAAAATCTGCACAGCCTTTTGCCCAATAGCCCTCAACACTACTCTACTCCTTCAAAATAGAAACCATTAAAGTATACTCTGTGATTTTATTGAATAACATGTTACACTGTCAAGATCTCCACTTAAGTATTAAGCGCTTTGTACTCTTTGTGCATGACTGCACAATTGTTTGCAGTCGTTTCCTCGTCACTGATAAAACTTGAAGGAATCTTCAGTGATTTTATTACATCCTTGTATTGGATGTAATGGAAGCTGTGCAGCAAAAGGTTACGTTGAAGAAACAAAGGACTAGTGTCAAAAACCTGACCTGAACGGAAAATTAGAAAAAAATGACAAATATTTATTTTTTACAATATATTTTTGTAACCTGGCCATTCACTCTTGAATCTCATAGGAAGGCTCGAGCTTTCGGGAGCCTGTTTAGCTCAATGGGTGAGCAGGTAACTATATGCCACATGGCTAAAGTGCAGTGGCATGGGTTCAAGTCCAACCTGTGGCCCTGTGCTGCGTCTCTTCCCCTTCTCTCTCTCTCTCTCTCATATCTGACTTCCCCCTCTGTACTCACTGCTCTGCTGTCAAATAAAGACTAAATACGCCCAAAAACTAATCCTAAGGAAAGAGGAAAAAAAATCTGCAATGTAGACATACGTACTGCTACGGCAACCCTAAAATCTACATGCACCCTGATATTTAACCTCTGACAACACCACCAAACACAGAACTATCGTGTCAGGTTCAGATGTCTTTACCTGCAGCATGGAGCTTTCCTCCTGGCAGTGATCACACACACATTTTTATCGTGCTTACAAAGAAGCTTTTCTGACATATTTCTGTCGCCATCATCACTCCTTATCAATAGCTCATGAGCGATGACTGATGCGCCATTACTGGTAAACCAGTGCAGGAATTTAAAACTCGGGCAGGTGGAATGCAGCACAAGTTGAGAAAGACATAATCAGCGTTGTGCTAACTCGCTGGATCAAAGCTGAACATAAGTGGTGTTCATTCAAGTTCCACAACACTGCTTTAGACTGTAAACAACAAGCAAAGTAGCCCTAAGTACAAGGAAACAAGAAGAGACAGTGAACACACACACACACACACGCCTGTCTTCAGTTAAATTCAATAAGCTCTTTTGGGTCTGATTGAGAAAATCCCCAGCGCGCACACACAGACAGGGCCCGTCCTCTATTTAAGCACTACTGAGCTTCTACACACACACACACACACACACACACACACACACACACACACACACAGCAATTAGCAAAGATTAGGATTGCAAAAGATACACACACACAAACAAAAAACACAAAGACAAACTGCCAAAGCACAGATGAGTTGAGAGAATTTAAAACTTCAAGAATTATAAATGGGGTTGTTTGCCAAAGTGACAGCACTTCCCATTCCCAAAGCCACAGATCCTGAGACATTACGCAGTCTGGCTTTGTTTCAGACCAACGAGTCGGAGTGCAGCTGCAGACCGGGTCAAGCACTGAAAGATTTGGCAAACAAAATTCAGAGTTCTTTAAAGAGCTGCTTAAAATATCACTAGTCATTTTTTTTGTCCACGGTGAGGCCCAAAAATCAGTAAAACAGACCCTATTATTCCTTAAAAATTCATCCATGATCTGGTTTTCATGCCCAAGTAGATTAAGTTTTGACTCTGAAAAAGAACTTGAAAATGTTATAAAACTATACACAACAAATAAAAAGATGGGTGTAGCCTGCCACTTTTGGTCAACAACATCAAAATGACCACACTGTTTAGCTCTACCGGCCTGCAATGAAGACGTCACTGCAGGCCAACAAACCCAATCATCCGAACTGTTGTTTGACCACAAGCACAAAGCAGTTCACAGACAATACTATGCCATCAACAAATAAGTGTGTTATGCTCTATGGTGATAAGTTTGCATGTGTATGTGTGTGGTCCATACACAACAATACACAAAGAAAAGTGTGATTGAGAGCTACGCCATGCAAAGAGTCAGTGTACAATAATATGACAGCAGCTTTTTCTTCTGTCCAAGAAAAGTGAACCAATCAGAATGAAGTTCAATGAGGAAATGGGCTGTTTGAGTGTTAAGAGACCTCACCCTTCAACATCTGCTGCCGATGAAACAGGCAGTAATGTAATAACGCACACAGACAGAAGAGAAGGGAATTCAAGAATCTTGCTGAATTTCCCTAGAGAGACAGAGACAGAGGCAGAGAGATTTTATCTGGGCGTGTCAAAAGAAAGAAAAACCAACAAAAAAAACGTAGGCCTCCATCTGGCCTCTGCATTTGTATGGGACTGAAGTGGAGGAAAAGGAAGATGAGGGAGGGAAAGGAAGAAAGAAAAATATTGTGAAAAGAAGATGAAAGCATTTCAGTCAGGCACATTAATCAGAGACAGATTGTTTTTGGCTAGAAACTCAACCTATGTACAGACAACGACACTCACACATGCAGGCTTTGCTCTGTAGATTTTAGCACAAAATACCCCAAACTACACCCACACTTACAGATGTGTATGTACGTGCCTATATTAAATCCATATGAGAAAGAGCTACTCGCATATGTTCCATCATTACCTCACTGTGGATAGCTTACAGAGAGAGGGAGATGGTCAGGGAGGTGGAAATCCAGACAGAAAAAGGAGGACAGAGAAGGAAAAAAAAAAAAAAAAGATTTGAAGGAAAAAACAGAGTTACAGACAAAAAAGCAGGAGGGAGGGAAAAAAGCACTGCAAAATAAACAAGAAAGGAGATCACATGTTGAGCCAAACTCCCTGTAGAAATCAAAAGGATTTCTAACCCAGAATCCTACAGTGTGAATGAGGACATGATGGGAATGGTTGGGAAACAGAAGAAATAAAATAGGAAGAATGAGCAAAAGCAGAAAATAAACAAAAGGGGAGGGTAAGCAATAAAGAGCTCTTCTTATATGGAAGCCAATTATAAAACTTGAAAAGCACAAAAACAAGTCCATGAAGAGATTTTTACTGTTGTACATTAGCTGTAAGTTTGCTATGATAAAATTCCACCAACATGCTGATAGCAACCAGCACACAGTCAACATACAGTGCAGCAGCTCAAGGAGAGTGGCTGTCCACTTTTCAATAACTGATTGCTTTATTTTGTCAAATGCCACTAAAATAGCCACAAAGTTATGAAAAAAAAGGCTAAATTGTCTGTCCCCAACTGTCCCCAACTCAAACTTGTCACAAACACAGAGGGACTACCAAACTGCCAAAACTTGTCTGCGTTAAACAACTCGCTGTGCACTTCACTATGAAACGTCATTTATATGCTGTGTCACTTCTTCCCTTTCAAGGAAACCACGAGCTAACAAAGCCTTTAATGTATTTAATGTCAACCGAAAGGCCATAAAAAGCTTCAAACTCCGTTTAACAGGAAGACGGCAACAGCACAGAGGAAGAACGACTCGTGGATGACTGTTACTTTATTCTTAACACAGGTGACTAACATCCAGTAGATGTCTTCTAAAAACGGACACAGTTGTGCCTACAACTTGCCTTTTTTGTTTGGTTTCTGTAAGGAAAAAAAAAAAATTAACAGTATGGATTTTCCAGGTAATAAGAAACCTAGTGTAAAACTGTGATCACAACTAGAGTTCACCACTTGATGCAATTGAGAAAACATAGGAAGCCACGGTAAAGACAGAGGGGGAACCAAAAGAGACAAAACAGGAGACGACGATCACGATTTAAAGATGGAAACATACAAAAAGAAAGAGCAGTACAGACCAAATACAGAAAAGGCACACAACCATGCCTACGCAGGCAAATTCATGCGCATTTTAATGTGTTGCGGCTCACTCCAGAGAAAAAACACACACACACAGACACACAATAGCTCTAATGTTTCACTAACACAGAGCCGCAGTCCTCATAGTGTCAACACAAAACTGTTTCCCACAGACACATTCAAGCACATGACTGCACACACACACACACAGTCAGAGATCTAAAATCCACTGCCACACATCGCTATAAACTAACCACCACAATTTTGTGATTTTCCTAAACAGACTTAGCCTAAAAGGACACAGAGATGCAAACACAAGGCGTATTTTCACTACCCTGTCCTACAGCTCCCCTCTTACACATAACCCTACCTGGAAGTTCTCAGTTCCCTTCAGTCAGTCCGCTATTTGAATGTCAGTCGACAAAGACAGCCTGGCAAAGTTGCAAATGTAAAGGTCTGAAGCTTAAGTGAAAAAGAAAAAAAAAAATTGACAACTTACAAATAAGAAAAAAGAGCAAGGAGTGAAGTGATCAACTTTCTTCAGCAGAGCCAAACAATGTGTAGGACAGGAGGAGAAGGAGGAGGAGGAAAACAGAGGGGAGGGGGGTGGAGTTACAGCACATTCCAGTTAAATCAGTAAGTAATGATGTCACATTAAGGAAAAAAGGAAAAACAAAGCAGAAAGCAAGCAAGAGAAGTGGTGTTAAAAAGCCAGGAGTAGATAAATGACCCTGAATTAGCTAAGGCTACTGCTGCACTCGCAGAGTATGCGAACATGTTTCTGTCTTCCTTTTACACTCTTGCACACTTACATCGCCTTTTTTGTCACCTACTTGACAGATAAGTGCACAGATGACACATGTGCAGAGTGTACGATTTCTGAAAGGCACACCCAAGCAGAAGCAGAAGAAATGCTCATCTGTATCTTTCTCATGAACAGGAAAAAAAACAAAAAAACAAACAGAGCAGCAATTTAAGAAATCACCCTCTGAAATGGGGGTGGGGTGGTATGTGTGTGGGTTTGTGGGGGTGAATGAAAGCTGCAGGAAAGTCCAACAGGTCATGTTCTCTACAGGTCCCAAAGACCCAAGAGGGAGATAAGAAAAGAGCAGAAAATAGAGCCATCAGGGAGGAGGAGCAGCAGCTGGTTTTAAAACTACACACTAAACAACTTCCTTTATCTCATTCTGCACATCCCAAACACAGTGACTCACACTCACACAAATGTAAAAGCTTAACGGCTTGAGGGGGAAAAACATAGCTCACAGTCAGGTGCTGAATGTGACTCATTTACACACTAAGTTTGTCTGTGACCTGTACACATTGTTAGCGGTAACTGGGTTAAGCGCCTTAGAAATGACCCAGCTGGGTCTGAAACACTCAGTCATTAACCACACATGATGGAGCACAGTGTAAAAGCTATAGCCATTCCATGGTCACTCATATTTCCTGATTCTAAACGATACTAACCAAATAATGTGTCATCTTCAAGCAAAGCTTCGCCCACCGCAACAAGTACACAAACACGCCGCGGTTGTCACATTTAAAAGAGTTGTTGCTAAGAGTTGGTTCTAGGACCTTGCAGAGTTGCAAGTTTAAAAAAAATTACTCTGAAGCAAAGATTTCACAGGGTTAGTCCTGAACCTGCATCAATCACTCTTTAACTCTTCAACTCTGAAAGTGAGTTTGCAAAATTACTGCAAGTGGCAGAGCATGTTTCACAAGTTTAATCAGCTTTTTTTAGTCTAGAAACTTGACCTCCACTCCAGCTGCAATGCAGTGAGATCAAACGGTGTCCCACGAATGCCTCACTAACAAGAAAAGTGTAAAATGTTGTATCACCGGATCAACCAGCTGCAGAAGCTGCTTTTGCTGTAAGTATTTAAGTGTTAAATAACACTTTTAGCACAGTCACAGGCTCTCAACCATGTATTTAAACAAAGGAACTTGCTTATTTTTATGATTTTCTATTGGCTTCAAAGGAAATTCTGCATTTTGATTTTAAGTTACTGCTCACAACAAGAACTCTGAACAGAATCGTCAACTTCGAGGCGTAAACCAAGGATGTCAAACTCATTTTACACAGTGGGACAAATGCAGCCCACTTTGATCTTAAGAGGGCCGGACCAGTAAAACTATAAGAAAATGCCTTTTTTTCTTACTATGGGTTGTAATAGTTAAATTACTGGGACTTTTCTGTCATTTAATTGTTTATCAGTTAATTACTTTGATGCAGGATGCAGTTAAAAGCTCAAAATCAATGCACACCTTCATACTTTTTAAAGCAGTATAGTGGGCTGGATTTGAGTCTTCCTAGACCAGGTTTAACAACCCTGGTCTAGGAGGTAACTTGCTTGATTTTCAATATGCCTGTTAAACTGTTAATATATTTTGTTTCACTCACCAATCAACCCCAGTACACTATAACAAGAAATGCACATTTTTCCACGGTCCAAATATACTGCATGCAGGGACTGCTGAGGCGCTGATCTGACGAAGACTACAAAAACATTCCTGCTCCACTGAAGATTCCCACTGGCCCCCCATATTTCTTAAACAGAAGACATTAAGAACAAATGGGATCATTTTGTAATGCTGGCTGCCTGCCAAACTAAGCATTCAGGGACCCAAGGGCTTGGAAGGAGGGGTGACCAAAACGCAGATCTGTGTGGAGATAGTTGCCTTTCTGGAAGTTTCTAGTTTTTCCTCATTGAGGAAGTTTTTCATCAATGAAAGGCATACAAAAACCTCAAGGATTCTGATACTGTGAGAAATGCGATTTTCGAGCATGATAACAGCATGCTTGACACTATTCAATACTCTCCCAGCCAAGAAGTGTGGTGGTGGCAGCATCATGCTGTGGGGGGATTTTTTTAAAGCAGGGACAAGATGACTCATGTGGGCTTATGGACACTGAATGACGCCAAGTACACAGATAACCTCAGTGAAGGGAATAATACACCAGGGAAGGATCTCAGACTAGTATGAAGGTTCACCTACCAGCAGGATAAAGGAAAACTGACCCTGAAGCTGTGTAGCCGAGAGCCGGTCATTTGTGGACATTCCAGGCTCCAGTTGCCTAGGTTACCCTCTAATGACTTTATTATCAGGCCATATGTCAATCAACAGTATTCTTCAGTCTGGCTGGTAGTTTCAATCACATGGAAACTAGGAAAGGTTTATTTAGGGCCCTGCCCACTTCTCATCGCAACCGGTGATTTCCCTTATGGAAAGATTGTGGAAAGTCATTCACTTTCTGTGGTTTCCGCCTGGCACGTTGCTTCCATTCTGGACACAGTTTAAGGCCTCATCCGTACACACAGCTATTGGCTTGTCACTAAACGCGACTGCATCAAAGACAAAAGCAAACGACATACAAACTGTGACTTTGACTTACGTTGTTGAGCTCATTCGGGTTTCCATACAGAGCGTGGTATCTCCTATATTTGCCCTGGCGATATTTGTTGCAGATGAAGCGTTTTCTCTCTTCGCTGCAGCTCGAGGGCGTCAGAGCTTCACTTGGTGGAACATTAGCTGCCCAAAAACTGTTAGCCCGCTCGTTGCCTATCACCTGGAATAACTGCGACACAGGCAGGGTGAAGAGAAAAATTTAATAAATAAATAAATAAAATAATTAAGAGAAGTATTTCCACATTAGGATAGGAAGAAAACAGATTCCATTTTTCTCTATTATTCTTCTGTAGCACTTATTAGATCAGGTTACTGACACTTCTGACCTGTAGGTTTGCAAAACAATATAATGAAACCCACACAAAACCTACCACAAAAGTAACTACTGCCTCGGAAACTTCCACAGAGATGAAACTAAAACTAAGCTGTCTCAGCTCCAAATTGATTAATTACACAAACATTATATTTGAACATACTACTTAATTAATCTCAAGGCTTTAAATATTTAAAAGAAGTGGACATAAATCCATGTCTTGGGACTATGTTCTAATTTTTATATCAAAAAGTCTTAAAAATTAATTCTTAAATCTTTAAAGAGAATTTCTATGTGTACCTGAATAAGCTCTTCTGTCCAGACTTTCTTATCCATCTTCAGACTTCGAACTTTTGAAATGCTAGGACCTAGTCCTCTGTGCTCCCCTGGAATAACACACATACACATATTAAAGCCAAATTCAATCTTTACTATCATTATAGGCTCTGTACACATAACCAAAATAACTCTTTACAAACAGACAAAAAAAACAAAAAACATGTACAGTTCTCTGAAAAAAAAAGCATTTGTGCCTTCGGCGGCTACAACTAGTTATTAGATTTAGGAGGTAATCACTTTCTCACAGGGCCAGGTAGGGCTGGATGCCTTTTTTCCTTTAATAACTAAAAGTATCACCTAAAAACAGCCCAACCAATCAGCCAACCAACCACACACTGATCAATGTCTGTCCAGACTCATTTCACCTTAGTAGAAAAAGACTTTATTTACTAGAAAAAGCTATTAAGTGTCTGCATAACTGAAAAATGGAGGTACACACATAACCCGTCCAGTTTCAAGGTGGGTACTATGAGTGGGCGACATAGCCTCAAAATTATATCATGATACTTAAAATTATAATATTTATATTTCCTATGATATAGAAAAACATGGCATTTAATAATGGCCCAAAAAAGTATTTTTTTAGGAAATAATATCAGTGAAAAACAGAGGTGAGCTCTGACCACTAACATCTAAATCGTCCTTGAGAACAACAAACTAGAGTGTTTTCCCAAAGAACTGAAATATCACGTGCATGAGGATTGATGGCCACAACAAAACAAAGTCATAATGCCCTTTGTGCTGGAAGCCATATGTTAATTCTGATACTCAGCAACCAGCAACAAAAAAGTCAAAACACTGTTAAACACAAAATATTCACACTGACAGCACAAAGCACCACACAAAAACAAAATCAGAACACACAAACCTGCGCATTGTTTGCAGACCACCACACACAAATTGATGGCGGCCCACTCCGGCTTTGGCGCTTCACAGTCGGCACACAGACTGTTGCTAGACTCCGCCCAGATCCGCTCAGCCACCTCGCTGTTAGACAATGCCTCACCTATCGCGTTTCGCATAGCATCTACCCACTGCTCTCTCATCTGCTCTGACTCTGCGATGAAGCTGCGGAGAGAGGCAAGCATATGGACGAGTGTTAACGCTGACATGAAGGTGAGAAATGACGCTTAGTTTGCTGTTGTTACGCTAAATATACTCAAGACCTGGAAACCACATAAACTCACAGAGGCAGACAAGCTTCCTCTTTTCATCCTGTCTGCTGCATGCTCAGTTTATCTTCCCTTAAATTAGTAATACATATAAATATACTTTGCAGAAATAAATTGAGTAATTATTTCCTGCCCTGAAATATTTCTGGATGTTAAATGGGAACAAAAGCACATATACAGTACTTTAAATATAGTAAAAACACTAAATACAGTACTTTAAATTACAAATCATAACAGTAGCTTAACAATTTAAATAAAAAGTTGAGTCATAAATTTCAGAATAAATGAGTATCAATATTATTAGTATTAATATACACCCGGATATACCGGAGTTAAATCAACAAAAATACTGACCATTGCCATTTGTCTGGGTTTTGAAATGTTATGGAAAATCTGAGCACCAGTAAAGAATAAACCCATTACATTTCTGTGCAGATCTGAATCATCTTCTTTTATCATCACTAATTTGCTTCATTTACATTGCTGATGTAGACATAATGAGAAAAAAAAAAAAACACTCCTTTTAAGTTTAAATATTTCTAAATCTTCAACCTTTCTTTTTATTACCAGGTCTGAATGAAAATGAGACGTTTTCACACGTTTACAGTGAAGAGACTAAGTACACTAGTCCACAGAAACACACATTTCCCCATCCTGTCATGCTGAGCCCCTGCACTACAGGCGCAGGCTGTGAACTGTAAGCCAAAAGACCACACACCACACAACACATGCACTCATGCACAAACATATCCCCTGCACTTCTTCGCACAAAAACACACGCACAGAGTCACACAAAAGGCTTTTCACATTCTTGAAAGACAACCAGCTGAGGATCGAGGGACAGTGGGAGAGTTCTCACTAAAACGATATGACCTAATTTCCGCAAGTAACCCAGCAACTCAACTCGAGAGCAACTCAACTGCTGATAATGAGGAATGATCATCATCTCTAAATTGTCTAATTAGAATATCTCACAGTTTATCTCACATAAACAGTTTTGAGTCAATATAAACCCAACTGCTTAATTACTGCAATAAGAGGAGTGATAGTCACACAAACATGGGAAAGGTGTGAGGACAGATTTCACTTCTGTGTGCATGAAATACCTAAATATGCGATAAGGTGTGGTGAGATCAAAGCTTCGACCTTTTGAGTCCTTAATGTTTCCTACGTTCATCTCAATAGATGTGATACCCACTCCAATGCGATAGTCCTGTAAGAAATGGAGCATCAAATTTAAATGACATGGTTTCAACAAAAAAACAAAACAAAACAAAGAAAAACAACATTTCTTCTAATTCTAACAATCAGAAAAGTAAAGAAAACAAAATGCAATTATCTTAAGTACAAATCTGTACACACTGCTCAGGGCTCTTACATCAAAATTTTTGTAGAGGAAAACTTTATCCGAGGCGACAACTGTGTAAAGTTTGGAGCGTAACCCTTTTAGCTCCAAGTAGCCCTGATAGTCGGGGGCTAAAGGTGAGCCGGGGTTCATGACGGTGTGCCTTTGGCGCCCACTGGTGCAATCCTGCAGTACAGTCACCCAGTCGTTTCGTTCAGCTGCAACGAGAGCGCAAACACATGTCAGAACAGACAACTGCATATTTTGAGACACGTGAACTTATTACAAACAGTAAAATAATGTCTATTAGTCTGTACAAGTGTAAGCACATATAGAGCTGGGTGAACAGACATACCTTCGCTTTCAGCCCTAAAGATGAAGGTTCGATTGTTTGTAACAACTTCGAACTTCAGCTCCCCCACAGTGCTCACATTAGTGATGAAAGCTGTTGAGATGATCCCCTTAGAATACACTTCCTACAACACAAGACAGCACAACACATACTCAGCACCTCAGATTAGTGCTGCAGCTATCCGATTACTTTAATGATCAGTTATTTCATCAGTTAATCAAGTAATCACAGAATACGTCTTATGAATGAGCAACAGTAAATATAAAAAAACAAGGTGATTTAAAATTAACTGCTCACTGGTTTCCATTTTAATTGCAGTGTTTTAAATAATTTAACTGTATACAACTAAGAAAAAAGATACTTTCATTCTATTTAGATACA
>VOQK01023254.1:0-17275 GCA_015052645.1 Benitochromis conjunctus | reverse complement strand
GCCACATACTTAGTCATTTCCCATTTCCATTTCACTACAGGACAAATAAGGTCAGTAGGGCCACGATACTGTCTGATAGTGATTTTTGCCAGTCTGCAAAAACTGACATTTAATGGGTGGATTTTTTTTTTTTGGCTTGCTCTTCAGAGCGATAAATCGGTATCCGCTTGACATGCTAAGACCAAGTGCCTTGCTCAATCTTTGATATGGCACCGATAAAAACTACTGACTTTTATTTACTTTACAGAGTTTTGCAACTGTGAGGCTTCTGCAGCATAATCATATCTAGTGAACCACAACGAAGAGGAACATCATTTTTCATGGTTGAAGAACTTCTTCCACAGCAAGAAAAAAGAAAAAGAAGAAAGGGGGGGGAAAAAAAACTACTTAAAAATTTGTATTCACCAACTTTAAGGGTCTACTGATCAAATCAGTCACGCAAAAACGCAATCTATTTTAAAGCCATGAACCCACAGGCAAATGTTATTCACCTTCCACTGTAAATCACACGGAGCAGATTGGTAACAAAAGGGAAATTATTTCAAAGGAAGAGGAAAAGCATACGTCTGTAGTTCTTAATAACCTATCTGCCAACACGTTTACAGTTTCACTATTGATCACGCCTTATGAACTTCTGTACGTGAACTTGAAAAAAATGGCTCTAAGAGGTGACTCTTGTCCGTTTGTGGGAGGAAAAAAAAAAAGCAGAAATAAGTTTTTTTTGTTTTTGTAAGAAATCTTCCGCAACTACCTCGCTGCCTTTTTGTTTTTTGGCGTGGGGGGATGATGTGCTGTACTAAAGCCTGCATAACCACCTGTCACAAATCCACCTGCTAATACACACAGCTCTGGGAATTTCTGCTACAGATGCTTCCTTCTTCTCAAGCTAGAAACCAGTTACTCCATCTATAAACAACTGATTTAATCTTAAAACCATCCATGCAATGCAGCCCAGATTAGAAATAATGAATTCCACTGGGGATAAACAGTCCCGTCGTAGGCAAGTCCGCTTTTACGAGAGAAAGAATAGAGCAGTATGGGAAAACAGTTAAAGAGTTCACAATTATCCAATCAAACTCTTCTTCATCAATTAGTCCACTGCTAAAAGCAGAAGTGGACAGTCGCTGAAACACATTGGAGAAAAAAATGGGTTCATGCGTCGCTGAGTAATAAATTCAGAGCTAACAGTCTGTGCCTAAAAATAACCTGAGCAACATTTCTTTTAGTGCGGACCCCCTCACAGTGAGTGCGTTTAAAAGCGCTGAGTTCACGTTTCTCCTCAAAGCAGCGACTCGAGAAAAGTTTTTCTTGTGCTGGAGGGGAAAAAAATAGTTTTTAAATTCCTGTTATCCACTTACCCTTTCCGGTCCTCAGTGTCCGTGTCACTGAGACACGCCGTGGGTGGGTTTGCTTTCGAGGTGGGATTAGAAGACACAACTGCGACGCCGAACAGCGAATAACACTTTATTTTTTCTCACTGTTGAAGCGCAGCAGGGGCTACGCGCATGAATCCGCGGTTACGTGCAAGTAAAGGAAGTGCTTTCCTTTCAAAATAAACACACCCGCGAGGAGCTTGGTCTATTTTTTGTTTTACTTTGAAGGCTTACTTCACTTTGAACTTTGTCTTTTCTGCCTTAATGCCGATAATTTGACTGTCGAAGAATTTCCGTCAGACCGTCATGTGACCGTCGAGAAAGACTGGACAACCCAGTAAGTTTTCATCCACGTTCCCCATTATTGCACCGCATACGTTTTACATACAATAATAATAATGATTTTAAAAAAGACTGAGTTCTGCTATTTACATGTTTTTTAAACTTCTGTTATTGCACACACTCTACTTGCAGTTGGAGTGTTTTTGAGAACTTGGGATTGCTAATCAAATTTTAATTACACTGTAAGCTTTTAATTTTTATTTTTTATTTTTTTGGAAAACGGTTAGTGCTTCAATAAACAAACAAACTAAACAAATGACAAGTAATATAACCACGTACCTCTTTATTTGTACAGGTTTCTGTCCAGTGTACGCCTCCACTAGATTGTGTTTCTAGGTTTAATATTATAAATAGGTTACTGTGTTCATGAAAAGACATATATTTGAACAGATTCATGGAGGTGGCGGTGATTAAATCAGACGGGAAGATTTGATTTAAAATTTAATATTATAAATTTTTTAACTACAGTTGTAAAACTCAAACAAACCAGCAGAGGGCCACCATTCAACATCAAGATATTGAACTTGAAACATTTATTTTCTTATAAATAGAGAAGAGGAAACCATGTTTAAAGCAGGAAGAGAATCTAAATCAGGCTTAAATTATTAAAGATGAGCCCGGTGGCTGCATTTTCAGCAAGATTCACAAGATGGGCGGGGGGTCAGAATACTTTATTAATCCCTAAGGAAATTATGTTAAAAAAAAAGAGAGAAATAAAAAGGAAGCATCACATTCTCATCATAAATCATGATGCTCCAGTTGGCTCCATGAGCAAAACACATCACGCTGGGAGGTTACGTGTAGCACAAAAAGTCACATGTTATGTTCTGTCAAACCTTTAATACTAATGTTATCTAGGTGTGTGTGCATGCCTCTGTGGCTGTGTGTCACTTTTTGTTTCAGTGTGCTGGGAGAGTCATAGGAGAGGCCCCATCACTCAGGGGGTGAATGAGCAAAAAGGGTAATACATCTTAGCCTTCAGGAGCCAGACTGAGGCAACAAGTCACTGACGTGGGAGTCTGTTACTCATTTCAATTAGGATCTACGGTAAGGATAGGAGAGGGGGGGGGCTTTACTGGAGAGGTTAGCCAGAGGATAGGAGATGGAAGGAAACACAGACAGAAAGGGGAGAAAAAGGTAGTAAAATGTAAGTGTCATTAAGAGGACAGAAGTGAATTTAAGAAAAAAGCAAAAACAAGTGATAAATGACTGAGTTGGGAGCAGACCAGGCCAGGAATGAAATGAAGGAGAACAAATGGGTGAGATTAAGGAGAAGGAGAAAATGAGAAGAGTGGAGGCAAGAGCAGGAAAGGAAGAAGAGAAGATGGAGAAGAGGGAAAGGAGAATGGGGAAAAGAGTGAGCCACTGAAGAGGATCAAAGAAAAAAGTCTGGATGAAGAGAAGATCAAAGGATGACAGGGAGAAAAGAGGGGGGGTAAGGGAAGAGGAGAAACAGGGCAGAGAAGAGGAGAGTAAGGGGAGAATAGAAGAGACAGCGAGTGATGCCGAGGAGTTGAAGAGGGGGTGGGGTGGTGATGAGTCATCACCAGGCTATCAGCCCCGGTGGGCCGGGTTGCTGTGGGGGTGGCAGTGTGACACATATGCAGAAAACGCACACACAGGGGGAGGTTGCCCGCCGTCATGCTGCTTATACGTCTCCTCCTGCTGCGGAGGCGGGTGGAAGACAATACAGGGATGCCACTGGGACATGCAGTTGTGCACATGCAGCCCTTTCCTCTGACACACACATGCACATAATGTTGATGGCTTGGCTAGAGGCCTCATTAAGACCTCGAGGATGGATGGATGCGTTATAAGGGCAAACAGTCAATACAGCTGCAGGAAAAACAGCACAAAACAAAAAAGAGGAAAGAAAGGAGGAGCACAAGAGCTGTTTACACATCGTGTGTCTCGATCTCTCACATCCACCTTCCTCCATCATTCATACTTAATTAGGCAACGCATATGCAGAGGCGGATGTTGTATTAAAAAAAAGGAACAGATAAAGAGGAAGATGCGCAAGAAACACGACCACGGTGTTACATAAAAAGTTCACCGCTTCGCTCCTCTCACTGCGGCACAATGATTTGCTCAGCTGCTGTGCTAAGAGTAATATCAAGCTCCTTCTTCCTGGCATTTAATTAGCTCATCACAAGGATCCACAGTGCATTTTCAGTGTACTTGCACGTGCTTTTACTCCAATCATACAACTGAAGATTGGGGGCGGACACCCTTCAATAAATAAAATCACTTCCTCTGTGACACTCCTGTCACTCTGCGTGTCTTTTTTAGTGCTGAGTCGATCTCAGAGTTGCCATGCCAACAGATTGAGGGGATTCCTAATCCTGATCTAGGCCACTGAGCGCGCACATACGCTTCACATATGCAAGTGCACGGTTGGATACGGCACGTGCAGGCTGCGTGACGCGGTGTCTCCCCCGTTCTAATCGCGGCACAACAGTTTTTGTGTGCACGTCTCACGGCAGACTGTGTGAATGTGAGCAGACTAACCTAGTATCGGTGATACTTTAAACCCCTTTCAGCATCACTCCAACCACGCAAACCTGCAGGCGACATCAGCCACCAACCCGGGTTGGGTTCAGCGCCACGGGTAAAACAGACATACAAACACAGAGAAAAAAATACGCGGATCACCAGTGAAATTTGAAAACCTCTGTAGGACTCTGTATTTAATTTTGAATCTCTACATACATTCATCCATCTCTGGAACAGAGGATCAGACAGTACGTGTCAGTGTTCAATGTGTGCGTGCGTGAGTGCGTGCGTGCAAGATAGACGTGGATGCAGGTTGGGGTGGGTTTTCCAGCTGCCTTCTGCACACCTGCATATTTATCATGTGCTTACAAAAATGTGACGGAGGCACATAACATTGGACCGAAAGACGATGATAGGGAGGAGAGGGTGTACACATATGAAGGCATTGGTGTAGCATAAATGTGTGTGTGTGTGTAATCTTGCGCTGAAGTGTGTGACTGGTGGCTAAAAGAGGGCAGTTTAATTCTAGTAAGTCAGTCATATTTCGAATGACAGCAGAAGGTGCACTGTCGGGTTAGTCTGTAAACATTCTGACATGAAATCTTACTGAAAACATATTCAGCTGCGATGATCTGCATAGGTCCCAATTAGAAAACCGACTATGCTAAAAGTTCTCAGAGTTTAGTTTGAATGAAGCTGTTGTATGTTGTGATTTTGTGTTCTTACTTTGCGCATGTTAACATGTGACTGCGTTGGTGAAGCATGGTTCTGCCCGTCTGCATGAATGCTTAACCATATGTGCCTACTGATATGCCTGCATATGCACTTTGCATGTACAATATGGATACAAGTACGTGTATGTATGTGTGTATGTTTACACATACTTACAAATACAATCACATACGCATACATGTCATGATGCATGTTACAGGCATTTCTCCATCCCTGCTTGAACATATGAGTGTGTGTGCTGCTTGTGCATGTGTTTGTGTCAGTCGCTGTCTTCTCTTTCATGGGCCTCAGCCAGGGAGCTCTCATCAATATTCTCCAGGCTCTCCGCCCGCTGGATGCTGAGCTCAGAGAGCGGGATGCTGGGCAATGTAGTCTGTTCAGGGTAAAGCCACGGCTTCAATCCAGGGTTATGTCTCTGCTTCCACTCTGGATACTTCACACAGGCTTTGCAGATCTTCTTCATGGCCTGAAAAGAACAAACAACAACAAACAACAAAAGAAACAACAACATGTGATTTATGAGAAATGATGGCAATGATAGAGAGAGATTATTTCCAGCAGAAAACTTGGCCGACACGTATGCTTGATCAATACTCAATAAGGAAGAACAGGCTGAACTCAACAAAGATGAAAAATACAGAGGACAGAAATAGCACCCATACAAAAATAGAGATGAAGATGGATGAGTGACAGGATAAAGGGAGACAGAAGGGAAGCTGTGAGAGATGGAGAAATCTATAGAGATAAAACATGGGCAAGGATAAAAAGAGGGAGGAGATCCTGTTCAGAGCCAGAAGAACAGCGGATTTCTTTTTTCCAAATATCAGACCTTCACACATTTCTGATAGTACCTAATGTCAGAAACATTATGCTTTTTTAAGGGTACAAATACAGAGCAACACGTCCCATACAAAAACAATGGTCGTGCAAGTTACAGCAGCACTCAGTGCATGGAAAGACAATCATCTAGAATATGTCTGGGTGTCTTTGTAACTGCAGAGACCAAAAGAAAAATCTAAAAATTCAAAAAGCAGGAATAGTGTATTGATTCGATGTACATCACTCAACAATCTTTCTTTCAACTATTAGTTAATCCTATGGTTTGCATATATCGTCTTCACTGAAGCCACTCTCGCTTTAAGAGCAGCCGCATGGTTTAATAAAAATATATCTACCAAAAAGGAAAGCAATACTACTAATACTGTTAGGCCTGCAGTATTTCGACAAAGAATTGATTTTGCCTCTGTGCACCATCTCGGTGGATTTCAAATCAGAAATGATGAATCGGATCTGCACTTCAGCGGTGAAAAAAGTGCCGACTTTCAGCTTTAATTCAAGGGGGTTAGCAAAAGTATTGCATGAACTGTTTCCTTTACTGCCACCACATTCAGTTGCTGTTTGCTGCCGCTGAAGAATATCCCATTTCTGTTCTGTACACTTCACAATCCATCCTACTGCTTCTGTCAGCAGTCAAATCATCAATAAGGAACTAGTGGTTCGGTTCCACTGGCAGCCAAGCACGCCCATAGCATAGCACTACCTCCACCATGTTTGAGCGTTAATGTAGTATCATTACCTGTTTCTCTCCTCTGTACTTCTCTGTTCCCATCATTTTGATACAAGTTCTGTCTGAATAATTTATTTCCAGAACTGTTCAGGCTCTTTTTGATGTTTTCAGTCTAATCTGACCTTCTTGTTCTTGAGTGTAATCAGAGGTTTGCACCTTGTTGTAAACTCTCTGTATTTACATGTCCTTGACCTTGGTTAGAGTTTATGAAGCTGTTTTTCTTAACCATGGAAATTAATTAGTTGGCTTCTGTTAAGTTTTTCAGGTCTTAAGGTGCTGCTGAGCTGCTCAGTGCATTCGTTCTTTTTAAAAATGAACCAAATTGTTGATTCAGCCACTCTCTGATGGGTTGATTTTCTTTGTTCAGCCTAATGATGATACCTCTCTCACTGTCACTGTTATCTCTTTGGACTTTATATTGAGAGCTTCAGTGTATAGCAATCCACCAACACTTGGAAATAAATAGAGGTCTTTTATTTGCTTAATTTGTCATGGGATGATGGGAGAACAGCCCTCACCAGATCAAAAATCTGCCCTGCGGTCAGTTGTCTGATTATTTTGAGCCTATAAAAATGGAATCCTATGTATGAAATAATGTATAAAATCTGCACTTCAATCATGTCTTGATTGTTGGATTTAAAATCCACCATGGTGGTGTATCAAAGGAAAATTATGTGAGAAAGAAAAATGCATCAGTCCAAATCCCATATATATATTTTAACCCTCTCCTAATATGAATAACTAGATACATATTTTTTTAAAACTTAAAAAAGAAAATACAGACTATTGAGTAAAGTAACAATGTGAAATGCTTTTTTGAGATATGAATAGAAAGCAAATCTTTAAAAACTCTAAAAGTCCTATTGTGTTTATTCACAGTCTTTACTCTCCCTGATATCATCTCTAGGGAATCCTCCATCACAGCGTGCTCTATAGAGATTCATTGCCCTATTTTAATTAACTTATACAGCAGACACCCTCAGACAAACAAACACAGTAAACTATAAGGTCTGCGTATTTTCTCCTGGTGACAGGCACTGTGCTGAGTGGAAGTGCAGATTATCACACAGTGAAACACACAACACACTCACAGGATCTTTGTTAATCTGCACATATTACTTACGCATGGAGCAAGGAAGTGGGAAGACTTGTTGACAACCCACTTGGGTAGCGAACCTGCAAAGAGAGTCGGGGTGAGCAGAGTATCATGGATAAAAGTTGGAGAGTGACAGAGTCTGTTTTATTTCACATTACCAGGAGCAAAGCAAGGCTTAGTAACTTAGTAACTACTCACTGCGCCCATATGGCTCTCTCTCATACATGCATACAAACACACACACACATACACACATGCACACAGGCATTAGCAACGGATAACTAAAAGGAGTTACACAATCAGCACTTGCTTGCATGTGATCAGCAGTTAGAAAGTGAAGTAAATGGAGAATAAGAGGAGAAGATTAACTGCTAGAAAAAAAAGTAGAATGAAGAAGAGTGAGCGAGAGAGGCTGTCCTTCATATGGTTGCTATGGTGACACATTTTGACATAAAGGCAGGGCAATGAATAATTCATAGAACACAGAGTTAAGTACCTAAGTGAGTGTGCCCGTGTTTTGCTCTTCCTGCGTGTGCTCCGTTTGATTTTCTCCTTGTGTGCTGAATACCTTTCTCTTTGTGTGTGTGTGTGTGTGCGTGCATGAGTGATAGTTACCTCGTGGATCCACCTGGGCCATGTAAGTGAGGGTACAGTTATTAGGTCCCTGGCTCTGGATCATGTAGCCAGTCTGAATTGAAACTGCACGTACCATGTCCTTTTTAGGTGGGTATTTCTGTGGAAACAGCACACATAGAGGCCAAAGCGTAAACAAACAGGATGAAAAACCTACTAAATTCTTTTTCACAAGGTGAATTAAAGACAAAAAGCACCAAACTTATACATCAGCATAAATGTCTTTGACGCGCTCCTTTAAAAGTACACCCGCATCAGTTAATGCAAGCAGAAATCCAATATGTGCTTCATGTATACAAACTTGCTCTTTGTGAGATCTGTATAAGGTTTGCAGAGTAGACATTCAAGAGCTTTGTGCTTTTAAGCTGCCAATCAAACAGATTTTTGGCTTCATAGTCAGATTTCTGATGCAAATCCAGTCCACACCACTCTGTAAATAAAAAAAAAGCAAAGCTGCATGCAGCCCACTATTTCCCTTTTAGCTCCTTAGACTATAACAGTACAACCAAAGTTATTATTAATGATTAGGGAGTCCACTACTGGTTAGTCTGCACTAATTAGGAGAGGGACACTGCAGAGCACTCAAGAAGAACAGAGAGCAGCAGTCAGCTAAGACATCTGCTTTATCATTTCTCTGCTATTTGACTCATATTTTTGGCTTCTACACTTAACACACTACCTTGTATTGGCAGAAGAAATCTCTGCAATGTGAACTTTTGTAAATCATCTGCAGGTTTCTGGGATACAGAATTCTCATGCTCTGAGCTAATGTAATCTTGTTGATTTTTTTTAGACTGCATTAAATCTGAAACATTAATCATGACTAAGCCATGTGTTCGAACACCCAGCAAACCAGGAAACTGATCATCTCAGGACTCGAGCACTTGATGAGCAATCAGCTGAACGACAACGCGATAATTAAACTTTGGACAAAATTAACCATTTTTAATATATCACTACGTTCACTCGAATATACACTCACCAGCCACTTTATGCGGTACACTTGTTCAACTCTTTGTTAACACAAATATCAAATCAGCCAATCACATGGCAGCAAATCAGTGCAATTAGGCATGTAGGTATAATCAAGACGACCTGCTGAAGTACAAACTGAACATCAGAATGAAAGTATTGGTGCCAGACAGCCTGGACTGAGTATTTCAGAAACTGCTGCTCTGCTGAGAGTTTTTACCATACAAAACCATCTCTAGGGTTTACAGAGAACAGTGAGCAAAAATGCCATGTTGATATCAGAGGTCAAAGGAAAGTGGTCAGACTGCTTTGAGCTGATCAATCAAATAAGCACTGGGTACAACCAAGGTATGCAGAAGAGCATCTCTGAACGCACAACACATCAAACCTTAAAGTAGATGGGATACAGCAGCAGAAGACCACACCGGGGACTATTCATTTATGACCACAGTGTAATAATCTTCTGATGGCTGCTTGTAGCAGGATAAAATACAAATACATGTCACAAAGCTCAAATCATGTCAAACAGGTTTCTTGAACATGACAATGAGTTCACTGTACTCAAATGAAGAATTATGGCAGTTCTGCAAGCAACAGTGGTTCCCTAGTACTAGCAAAGTGTAACTAATGTAGTGGCCAGTGAGTGTATAATTAATTTGTATGCCAATATTCACACAGTAAATCAAATCTGGTTCAATTCAAACTAAATATTATTTGGCCAAAGTGAACTATAAGCCAACTTATAATGTCCTTGTGATGACAGGGACCACATGAGTCCTTAATTAGCTGCTGGGCACAAAGGATATAGTTACAATGCCTCTGTTACTTGATAAAACCAAACGAATGAGTGAGTGGATCAGCACTGTTGTGTCTGGATCTATGCCTCTACTGTGAAAAAAAAAGAAAAACTATGGCTCAGCAAACAAAGCAGTCATTAGAAGCCATTAAAAGTTATTAAGCCTTTGCCATTATAAATATTTGCATAGGGTTTTCATGCAAATACATATCGGACTCTATAGCACTCAAATGGTGCGCTTAACAGCAGTGCTAAGCCTAGTTACATGACAGATGGATTGCAAAAGCAGGCTGCCTTAAAAATGTATGATTAAAGAACTGAAAATAATTCATGGCTCCTGTTATGATTGGTGAAAAAGCTGAACGGCAATTGTAGGAGAAGAACCAGCATAAGTGGACCATGTCCCGCTGATGGATGCACCAACCCGCCACTCATGCGTTTCCCCTGAAGCCAAACTCCAGGAAGTCGAGCTCTCAAGTTTTTCCGATTATCAAGATTAGCCTTGGCTAACCACACACAAAAACAGACACACACTTTGTTGTGTTCAGAAGTACTAATTGATGCAGGAATGCGGAAGGCGGGGCGGAAGTCAACAGCTCACGGTCATATGAGAGGCCTTATCCTTCTGCAAACATTGTACTGGTGAGCAAAAGTTAGAGTGAAAAGCAGAGAGGAGACAAAAGAGTGAAAAAGGACACCAAGGGACAGAAATAAGGAAGAAAGATAAAAGACATGGAAACCCATGATAATACACACAAAAGGCTGGCAAGACACAAAGACAGTGAGAGAGATATATCGCTGAAAGTGTTGAATTGTTGTTTTACTTTGGTTCACCTTCTCAAATGGGGATTTGCTCCTTTTTCTTAGTCATTTTAAGTTTTCTACACATTTTACAAGCCAGTCAACCAGAAACAAGTGGCAAGTTAATGAAAACAGAACACAACTAGAAACAGGTGATGAGTACAAACAGAAACAAAGCCAACCTAAAACCTGAGGTTTCAGGCCAAAATGAAAGTTACTCACATCCTCTTAATGTGCTCTAATCAACTGATTGTTTTTACAGCATTTTAGTATCTAGATTATTCAAGATAATTCAACACGACATGTTCTTAAGTGGTATCACACAGCACATCTATCATTGTTTCAGGTAAAAGCATCAGGGCCAGACAATATGATAGCGCACGCTCTTTGGAAAAGTGCTAAGCTAAACTGTTGCTGTATAAGCAAAGCAGAAAAATAAAGTGGCAATAGAGCATGGTAGGGGGAAGTACTTCTGGAGACTGGATCGCATTCCTGTTTTATGAGCTGAGCAACTTCTAGCAACATGGCACCGGGTTGCATTCGCTTAGTTTTTATGCAGACAGAAAGGCTTTTATGAAATTTTGGGGGTTTTTTTTAAACAAAAATGAAAAAAAAAACAAAAAAACCCTGTGTAATACGATGATTGCAGGTACTTGTTCATATGAAAATCAGCAGGAGGCGCATGTTATCAACCTCTCTGGGATCGACTGCAGTCAGATTATTTTGTGCCATAAATTAAACCTCCATATTCCCGGGCAGATTTCAGTGGCAGACAAAGCTACGCTGTGAAAGTAAAGCTCATAAGGAACCAATTTAAATGCAGAAAACTCGTCTATTGCTACTTTAAATCAGGAATAGTTCCTCAGAGCTGCTTAAAGAAATTAAAAGAAATTATGCGTACAAAAGTTCAGGCTGTGTGGAAGAATTAAAGTGGTTCTAAATATTGACGTTCAAGCGCATTAGAACTGTACAAACTCTGCTTTTGCCTTATATACTGTATTTCCATTCATGCTTGCGCACGTTTCAGTAAATCGCTGCACCTTTTTCCCATTTTCCCATTTTCCCAGCAAAATATCAAGAAATGCGAGATGACTCAAGACTTTTGCACAGCACTATTCACCCAGTTCATACTGAGACATTATTTTGTTCCCATTGCATTAGCATTCCTGCACTCCTTCGATCACACATTAAGGTTATATGACATAATGTTGCCATGTACGACATTTGCATGTGTACTTTTATGTACAGTATACTCACGGCATGTTTGACAGAGTAGTTCATGATGATGTAATCTTTCCCTGTTGGCAGCCAGGAGCGGAGCGTGATGACGTCACGGTTCCGAAGTGGCTTTGGGCACTTCCCTTTTAACAAACAAGAGAAGTCAGGTGAACAAAACATCACAGAACAATCTGTACCTGGACGCCATTTACATGCGAGTGTGCGACATACATGAGTAGTATCCAACATCCGCATTGACCGTAAGCTTCCCAATATCGAAGGTCTCAATAACATTTGTGTCCCACTTCCTTCTGTATTCAATGTCATGGAGAACGTCATACATGGTCTCAGCTGACACATCCTTGCACACCATCCGACACTGAGAGAGGAAGAAGGACAGAAAGAGAAACATAGGCTTAATTTTTAGGCAACAAAGGCAAATCCACAATGATATAGCAAATTTGAGTCACACACAAAGTTGCACACAGCTTGTTCAAACTGTATTTAAAATACATAACTCTATGGCACCAGTCTTGCAGTTCTTCAAAGTCATCACTCTGTGTCTAATGCAAACTACGAGGTAGGAAAATCCATTAGAGTTTAATGAAGCTGCACAGCATAAATTCAAAGTGAAGTAGTAGACCACTGTTGAGGAGAGCTCAGGCCTAGTGATGCCAAGAAAGGTAAGTGAGACACAAAAACTAAGCCTGATGAACACATCACAGACTCACATACCTGGAAATTAAACATATGTACACACTCACTGCACCCATGTGGACCCCACACATGAAAGAAGCACAAATGGCAACTGATGTGTAAATGATTCGACATCAGATGGTTGGAGAGCATCAGTATCGGAGAGCACAGGGACTGTGTGTGTGTGTGTGTGTGTGTGTGTGTGGCAGACAGACAATCAGTACAGACAGGCCACTGACCATAGATGAGCCATTACCGAGTCCCAAGCTCTTAAATGGAAAACACATTCACCACAAGACAGAGATGGAGAGACTTATGTCAAAGGGTTGTTGCTTTTTTTCAAGAGTGCAGCAGTAGCAGCTTTGAATGCTAGCTTTTTTTTTTTGTGGTTCTGTCTGAATGTCACCTTCTGTTTGAAACAAAAGACGTGTGAAAGTCTCTTCTGCACTAGAGCACCTGCTTTTCAAGCTAAAACAACCTTCCTCATATCAGCTATGCTGTGTACACGAGATATATTCAGCAGCAGCCATTAGACCAGAATAGAAGTGTAAAACGTACTGCGTGGCCACGTTATGCTACAGAAAGACCATCTGCCTTTTCCTGATGGCTTCTCTCCTTTTTTGTTGTAAGTTTAATATTTTGCATATTCCTTTCAGACGTTTGATGTTGACATCTAAGACTGACATACAATTACTGGGAAGTTTTCATTGCACTTAAAGCAACATAACAAGTTGCTGTCACCTCGAGGAGGCTGCTGGTGGCTGGTGAAGTCTCTCCCTTGCTCTACTTCATGTGTACCCCACAGGGGAGACACACAGCGAGTTAATGAGCAGGAAAACAGCAGTAGAGACTCTAGTTGAAATGAAACAGCTGCACATAAATGCACGGCTTCGGCTCAGGGGATAGAGTTGGTCATCTACTAATCAGAAGGTCCGTAGTTTGATCCCCGGCTTCTAGTTTCGATTCCCAAGTATCCTCAGGCAAGATACTGAATGACGAGTTGTCTCCAATGCGTCCGTGGCGTGTGACTGACTAAAAGGACTTAGGTATTGAAAACGGTCCTTGTATGAATGGGTTTGCAGTACGAATGTGTTTTGAGAGTTCAGAAAAGCACTATGTAAGTGCCAGTGCACAAACTTATTAAATAATATATTGTGGTGATGCATTGGTTCGATGGTTCCATGTGTTTCCTTGTCTTCTGTGAGGAAGAAGGTCATGGGTTAAAATCCACAGGATAACATGCAAACTCCACACAAGAGTCTATATGTTCTCCCCATGTCTGTGTGGCTTCTCTCCTCGTACCCCAGCTTCCTCCCACAGTCCAAAGACATCTATGTTAGGTTCTTAAGTGATTCTAAATTGGCTGTAGGAGTGAAAAATTGTCTGTTTCTATGTGTTAGGCTTGCACCAGACTGGCAACCTGTCCAAGGTTGTGCCCCACATAGGGATAGGCTCTAGTCCCACTCTGACCCTCAGTTAGATCAGCAGAAGAGAATGGATGGATGGATGGATGGATGGATGGAGTCTCGTACAAGTTATAGGCAAAAAAACTAGGAGTGGTTCTTCCATTAATACCACAGCAGGTTGATTGTTTGCACAGCATGTCACAGCTTATTAATGAAACCATAGAGACTCCTGGCTATGTTTGGCGTAGACAGCAATACACCCCAGGTAAGCCCTTGAGTAAAAGTGTTGCCACAGTTACAATTGCCAGGAAGAATTAGTCTCAATAATAACAAGGTGAAAGGCAAGGGGTAGAGGCATGTAGAGTTATAAAGCATAAGCGACGCAAAGGCAGTAAGGAAAAACAAAACAGGACGTGATCAAGAACAAATTAGAAAGAAATGGACCAAGGGTCTGCCCCAGATAAATCTGAACTCCCATTGTAAATCAGTCTAGACAGTTTAAAGCTCCGCCTGGCCTATCTTCCATCACTGCTTCCCCGCAGGCATCATTTAGGAAAATTATCATAGACTATATCCCACATTTGTCTATAAACCTGTTTTAAACTCGAGGTCTATTCTTCGTGTTTAATAACAATAACTATTTGAAATCCAAAATGGTCCGTATTGGTCTGACAGCACAAAATACACCCTGTCCTTAGGACATGGACAAGTCACCAGGGCCAACAGAGAGAGACAGACATTCATACATAAAGCCAGGTTAGAATGACTAATTAACCAAACATGCATGCACTTGGACTGTGGGAGGAAGCCACAGTACTCAGAGTGAAGCCACACAGGCACAGGAAGAACATGCAAACTCCACACAGAAAGCCAGAGTGTCTTTACTGAGAGGCAGTGATGCTTACTGCCCTGTTGGAGGCATCGTGGGGATATTTTTTAATTACACGTGCACACAACCTGCCACATGTAAATCACAAGAGTTTTTGATTTACCAAAATATTGCAATTTTGACTCCCAGAGAAGAAGTCAGTGAATTATGACACACTTTTGGAAAGTCACCCTCAATTACTCACCCGAACATATAACAATATCGTGTTGGGAGTTCTAGTGAAGATGAAATGATAAATGACAATGGAAAGAAAAAAAAAACAGGCTGGAGCATAAAAATGAGGACACCCAACATTTTCAGGCAAAATCCCCCAAAAAACATGAATTGTCCTGAGACCAGATATCACTGACTTCCCAGTGTCTTATTTTGGCTCGCATCCCACTTGTTCACAAATGTTCGTTTACTAACTCCAAATGGGAGCCGAGGGCACTTGAAGCCACTGCTGTTTAAAATCAGCTTTAGCTGCAGCACTCACACAGGAACACACAACTGTGTCTCACACAACTCCACAACAGTCACACTGTGCAACAAAGGAAACTGTAAATGCTAAATTGCAATGACGTTCCAAGAAACAGAACCCTCAGTGAGATCGAGGAAATGCAGGCTGAGTGCAGAGGGCAGGTCAATACAGACGGAAAGCTGATAAAACAGTAAAAAAACATAACGGGAATGTGGTGCAAGCACATTAGTGTTACCTATTGTGACCTTATCGTTAGCCTAATCAAGAAACAAGTGGTTTCATACTTCACATGAGTACCAGATTGCTAGGCCACTTAAGCAACAAACAGCAAGCAAAGTTCAGAAGAACTGACCAAAAATGTGCACCTAGCTGTGTTTCACAAAGAGCACAAAAAAATTCTTAATTTGGTGGAACACATCACACATCATAACAGCGTTTAATCAAAGAGTTCTTCTGCTAAAGTAGTGGGTTTGTCACCTGGACTTGAACAGGTAGATCCCAACCAATTTATCGGTCGATATTAGCTATCGGTATTTATCCACTGGTTTGTCCACCAGAGGGCACTGTGCAACTTCCCTGTTGGATCAACTAGAGGGTAAAAAAAAGTAAAAACAAATAACTACACAAAGATTTTGTGTGTCTGAAAGAAAACAAATATGATAACGGTAAACAAGCTCCAACATTAAAATCTTGCTTATAATCATCGCAATAATCCTCTATATATCATAGCATAACACTCAGAAAGATAATGTCCTATTTGTGGTGTATTGCTGTTTGGACCATTTTTATTTTAAATGCATTAAATCGACTCGTGAGTGAGTATTTTTACACTGCATCACTACTCAGAAGTATATAAACTGATTTTCCAAGAGGGAAGTCTGTCACATTACAAGCCACATCTTAATGTCTGTAAATGTGATTAGGGACTGTAAAGTCATCTGTTATCGCTGTCTAAAAGACAATAGTTAAAACCCTTATGAGTATTCTGTTGTTGTATTAAAGATGCACAATGTAGACCCAATGCAATTATGATTTATTTTAACAGTGTAGTCAAGGAGACACTATATATTTATTACAAAAATAAAAATTACAGACTTACCAAAATAAAAACTAGACAAAAGACAAACGCCTCTTTTCCACCAATTTGGTGCTAGAAGCAAATCTAGATCCAGTTCCATGCATTTCCACTAAAAAGGTAGTGGCACTTTGACATAAAAATTCACAGGTTCTCCAAATCCGAGGCCATGGTTCTCAGCCGGAAAAGGGTGGAGTGCCCACTCCGGGTCAGGGACGAGTTCTTGCCCTAAGTGGAGGAGTTTAAGTACCTCGGGGTCTTGTTCACAAGTGACGGGAGAAGGGAGCGGGAAATCGACAGACAAATTGGTGCTGCTGCTGCAGTGATGTGAACGCTGTACTGGTCTGTTGTGGTGAAGAGAGAGCTGAGTGTAAAAGCGAAGCTCTCAATTTACCGGTCGATCTACGTCCCTACCCTCACCTATGGTCACGAGCTGTGGGTAGTGACCGAAAGAACAAGACCGTGGATACAAGTGGCGGAAATGGGCTTCCTCCGAAGGGTGGCTGGACTCTCCCTTAGAGATAGGGTGAGAAGTTCGGCCATCCGGGAGGGCCTCAGAGTAGAGCCGCTGCTCCTCCACATCGAAAGGAGCCAGTTGAGGTGGTTCGGGCATCTGACAAGGATGCCTCCTGGGTGAGGTGTTCCGGGCATGTCCCACTGGGAGGAGGCCCCGGGGCAGACCCAGGACACGCTGGAGAGATTATATCTCTCGGCCGGCCTGGG
>VOQK01023253.1:448-16902 GCA_015052645.1 Benitochromis conjunctus | reverse complement strand
GAAATATTAGTGAGTGTTTTCTTGTTTGTTTGTACTACTTGAACACTTAAAAATGGCCCTCCAATGAGCTCACGGTGCCAGAAGTGGCCCGCGGCTCATTTGAGTTGCTGTAAACGGACCAAAGTTCAGTCAGGAGAACACCTGAGATCATCCATCCACAATACCAGGTTAGTCATTAATATACTGCTGCATGGGCTGGGCTGGAGTTACAGCGTAAGCTTTGAAACACTGAACAGTGCTGATAAAAACCCAGAGAGGCCGACAGTGATCACTGACTGTTTTTAGGGGCTGGTTCAGATTAAACAGAACAAGATACAAAGAATTAAAACATGTTAAAAACACAACAGCCTTAATAAACACAGAGTAGATTGGACCTGGAAGCAGAGGTCATAGGTCATCACTTAAAGATTGGATATCCACCTGCTGTGAATGTTTTGATGCCGTACAGTTATCATTATCACTCGTCACATCCTGTTTATGACAGTTAAAATAAATAATTTCTTCAACGGTGACTGAAAAGTTGTGTTTTGTTCCTCCCACACCTGAGGTTTTGCTTCAGCTACCCCGAGAACGTCACTCCTCTTGGAATGCTGGTACTTATCAGCTGCCTCTGGGGGTGCCACAAACTGGCCAAGCATAATAGGGATCCTGTAGCACCTCCCTGACGTGTCTGGTGTCCACCATATGGTTTGGGATTGCCACTACAACCGGTACCAACCATCTTGCACCCACAGCTCTGTCCAGCCATCTCAATTTAAACTCAATGTCCCCAGCTTCCCTCAAAATGCTGTAGAGGTTCTGTTGAAGATTGTAATTGAAGATCTTCTGCACCAGGGCCTCTGCCAGATGTCCCTTACCCAAAAGCACAGGGGTGCAAGAATACCCACCCCTGCCTGCCACTTCTTGTCGAGTCCAATTCCAAACTGGAACTGGAGTCCAGCCCCTCTGCTGGAGACTGATTCCAGCCTGAGCTGTACGTTGAGCTGACGTTTCTTCCGGTGACTCAGTTCAAGGTTCGTACTTGACCATAATTGAGCTTTGTTAGTATTAATCTCTGTCAGTAACAGTAGGTATCATTCTTAATGTTACTAATTTGACAATATTATTGAAAATAGTAGAAAACAATATATATGTATATTATACATATATATATGTATATATATACATTTATTTATTTATTTATTTATTTATTTATTTATTGCTATTCCAAAAAATTACTGAGCAGTGACTCCAAAGCCCACTGCACTCACCAAATCTTTGTAATATGTCAGACATACTCAAAATCAGCCTTGCTGTTAGTTTAAAGAAAAGTCCAACATCACTATACTTTGAACAACATCAAACCAATTTAGGTTAGTATTTCAAGCCATCAAATAGTCTATAAGATCACAGTGTTGAGCTGGTTTTTCACTACGATAGTGACTTGACAGAGCTCTAAGAGAAGCAGCTATTGAAAATCCACTCAGAGATAGAGCAGGAAAATAAACAAATAAAAAGGATTTCTCATCAGACCAAGTCCTTTCTTTTAAGAGGCCTTTGTCTCTCTCATGTCAAATGCGACAAAAGCTATTAGCCCATGAAATAGCTTGTCTTTGTTTTAGTGGTGCATTCTGTCATTTAGTGCTATGAAAAGACATGGAGCAAGGCACTACATTTCTTTGTGAAGATTTAATTATTGGTAATAATGTAGTCACGATAAACAAATGTCTCATCTGTCACTATGAAAGTAATTTCTATAAAATCAATGTTATTTTTTGCAACAGTTCTATAATCCACATTCTAATTAGGTTTAAGCAGCTAGCTTGTCAGTAGGAAAAAAGACTCTTGCGTGGGCGTTTGCCATTCTTTTCAGAAAAGAACATTAAAATGTACGCTAAGGATTTGACACCATTTCAGTCTGTTGCAAGAACAGAAACCAATCCATGTAAGCAGCACACACTTGTTTCACTGACCACTAATGGCTCACTTCCTGAAATTCTTCATCTTAAGAACTGGTGGGTCTTGTTAGAAGAAAAAGCATTTCCTAATGTAAGAAATTCCCCACTCCATTACAGAACTTCCCATAAATGTAACATTAGCATGATTTTTTTTAAACACTCTGATGATTAAATCTGCAGTGACTCGAGTATCTTTGTGGTTCTGCCTTTTTGTGTATGGGGCCCCGGGTCATAGCAGATCTGAACTGTTTTTCACTCTTTCTTTACTAGTGTGGCGTCCTTTTTTCTCTACTTACCCTCAACGTTTTCTGTTTATTCATCAGTTCAATTTTTTGTTTTTTTTGGTCAGCACTCACTTTATTGCAGATTAGAGTTTTGAAACATACTGCTTCCATTTCTTGTTATTCCATAGCAAGGTAATTTATTTTGACAGAAACAGTAAATGTGTATATTTTTGATATAATGATCCTTTAAAAAAAACAAAACATTTTATTACAATAAAGCGTTTAGGTTCCCTAGATAGCCGGGGATATGACAGCTGTCATAGAGTGATAGTCCAGAATTTTCCCAAGTATATTTGGCGCTGTTTGATGTTTAAAAAAACAAAACATGAGTGTGCCACACATGTGCCTGCATCTCTGCTATAATTAGCATTGAATTGTGTGGGAAACTGGTCTTTGTCTACAGGATGTATTTGGGGAATAGCTTGTGAGGGCTTCTTTGTTGGACCACTCTAAACCCTCTGTCCCAGGCCTTATTTTGACTCTAGAGAAGCCTGGCACTACCACACAGGATGTGTTTATGTATTTTGACTGTACTCTAGAAAGGGTTTTATGTATTTTGAATCTTTTCATTGATTAATGCTTTAAAGAAAAGATTTCCTAAATTTGTTTAAATTGTGATAACGGTTATTTTGTACCTGCTTATAATGATGAAAGAAATAAATTGAATGGATAACCTAGCACAATAAAATGCTCTTCATCTACTCAAAATAGCAGGAGGCTGTTGCTCTGTCAAAGCCCAGGCGTCTAGCTATTGTAACTAAAGCACTAGGCTATCTCTGTAATAAAGCGTTTGTGTTAAGCAGCTGCCTCTCTGTGCAGTCAGTGTTTTTCCTCTACTAGCAAAAAGGCCCCGCATACAAGAGACCCCACTCTGTTAGTAAATGTGCTCCTGGTTCATGCCTGATTACATTTCCTCACAATCAGTGCAGTGTGGTAGGAAGTCATCTTTATATGGAGTACCTGTGCACCTGCAATGTTAAAAGCCTGTCTCATTTTCTAGTGGTGTCAAAACCAGGTGCTGCCGACATGTCAAAACGCAGACTGTCTGGTGATTGGTTGGCAAAGATGTGAGTATGCTCGCTGCTGTTTTTGACACCCCCTGGCCCGTGATTTTAAAATGTTTTTATTTTATTTTTTTTCTTATTCCAAAAGTCTATCATTTGTTAACAAAACATTCAACTTGTCCTTCATCTGTTTGGTTCATTTTAGTTCCTCAATTTCCTTTTCCCCCCTCTAATGTTGAAAGCACAAAGTACTTTCTGCAGGATAAAAATAATGTCAGGATATTTTTCCAGTGCCATAACTGCAGTCACGCCACAGTTGGATGAAACAACACATTAAAGTGTGTAGAAGTTGATTCTCACATGACCGCCTCAGTTCATGATGCGAAACCAAACAAGGCTTTCCTTCAGACACAATGTGAACACTTGTAGTTACAGTGACCCCTAACCCTCAGCTTATGAAGCTTGTTGTATATAAGGGGCATAAACAATGTCAAGCGTTAATTTTGGCAGGATATATTGATTTGGGTTTTCTCTTTTCAGAAAATCAAAGGGATATTGTGCCAGTTATGCTAATCCCTGGCTGCTGTGGACTGCATGCCAAACCCCATCTGTCAGAGTGTGAATGCTGGTTAGAAAGCAGTTAGGTGTGGAAAAATGCTTGTATGAATGGGTGTGAATGAGGTATGTTGTGCTTTGAGTGCTTTGGTCTAAAACTCAGACAGGAAACACTGCATTTGCAGTGTTGGCTAATAAGGCTAATAGAGTAATGTATTTTAATAGAAAGTTCTGCAGTGTAGTTTTTTTCGTCTTTGATATGCAATACCATGATTTTACTTTTGGACATGATCAGTGTACAGGCTTGAGCGCCACCATCTTAGACTGTAGCTGGCAAAGGTAGCTTGTGCTCTGCACTACAGTCTTGGTGAAGTCAGCAGGACCACCTGCGACACGTCAGACTAACCCTCCTGGTCACAGCTGATCTCTAGAGCTGAAGAAAGACTGCTGTTGCAGCTCAAGATGCTGGAGTTGGAGACTGCCCTGCTATTGAATGAGGGATTTAAGCTAAATGACATTAAGAACTGTTAACAACAGCAACATGATCATCCTTTGTTAGGGAAACAATGCATAGAACAAGAACTTGAGCTAGCAAAGCCTGAATTTTCGTCCAATTGTCAGATTTTTTTTATTTTGTTTTATCTTACGTATAAAGATAAGCATTGAGCTATTTATTTTCATGTGGTCTATTCAGGTGTAATCTATGTCTGTAACATCAAAACAACAGGTGAGCTGATTCAGAATGAGAGAGATTTTTGGTAGAGGAAACTAACCAGGAGCTACGATGTCTGAGTCTACATTGTACGGGTCCGTTTGGCAGTCTATGTTGGGCTCATTTGGGAAAGAACTCGTATGAATATTAGTTGTTAAGAGTTATCTTGTCATTTTTTTCATGTGTGTGGGAGAGCTGGTTGTAGGTTTTAATCATCTAGCATTCCTATGTCCAGTGGGGCTGTGGGAATCCCCTGAAGTAGAGGCTAAGACATGATTGTGAGAGTGCACATCACAGCAGCCACTGCTTTGTAGCCCTCATTTATTGTCAGAATGATGATGCTCCCCCATTTCCATCCTAGGCCAGACTCTCCCTTGCCTCTCTCCTCCTCCCCTTGAGTTCCCCCCTCTTTCTGCTGGGAAATTGAATTGTGTTGGAATGCTCTGTGCCTCTTTTCTCTGGCACTTGAATGGGCTCTTTAGTATTTCACACCAAGGTGTCCTTCAGGGTGCGAGGTCAGGCTACCAAAACAGCTTCTAGTGGCGGATTAGGACCAATTAACATCTTTGTACACAAAGGGCTCTGGCAGCTGAACAGGCTGCAGGGTGACCCATGCTGCTGTTGCATGCCAAACCAGGGGACCGCTGTACTTGAGCTGAAGTAGCAAAAGAGGGGTGGAGAAAGTTTTCTAAACCTATTGGGAAATGTTGCTACTTCACACCTCATGAACATATAGCCCATTGATGAGTCGTTACCTTGTGAAATGAGAGAGCAAACCACTTATTTTTTTTCCATCATCACAGTTGTACATAAGAGTGTACCCTGAACTGTTGTCTTTTTTTTCTTCCCCTTTCATGTAATGATGGGTTACCATGTTGGGCCAGGGTTAGGCCTTTAATCCGACTGGAGCTGCTCATTCAGAGCGCATACACACTTTAGACTTTATGCCACCGAGTCGTCTATTTGTTTTGATCAATGAATGCTAAAAAGGCTCATTTTAAACTCCAATCGGTCTTGTGTTTTAGTTGTATTAGTAATATCATTTATTTCAGTACTTGGTAAAAATATAAATTTGATTAAAATACTCTTACTTACAGTGCAGCTTTTTAATTGAACCTAAATGATGTAGGTTGAGGTGAAAGGGTCCGACCACATGACAGGGTCATTTCTTTATTTGCCACTAACCTCGATACGTTTTGAGACTATGTGTAGCTCGAAGTTTGTGTCTGAAATAAAGCTGATTTCAGAGACAGAGACACGTGATGGTTAAATAATAATCACACTGACGAAGTGAATGAGAGTTTCACCTAATATGCCTCACCTTCACCTCCCCGTGTTTCTGCTGCAGATATCTACCACATTGATGTACCAGACTTGTGGATTCTTTTTAGGTTCCTTTTTATTACATAGTAACATTTTCCATGCACCATTATTATTATCTCTCAATAATAATTAGCCATATGTATCTCTTTTGAGGCATATTAGCAATTTCTAGTTTAAGTCAAGCTGTCAAGTGCGCTCATGAACATGGCTGATCTGTTGATCTGATCAGGGGGAAAGGGAGTATAATCCCTATCCTATGAATATTCACTGGAATTTTCAAATAAAGCATTATTTATGTCACAGAGTGTTGTTACGTAACTGTGTGAGGTCTAGAAATGGACAATAGTTCTTGGAGTAGCTGTCAGTTATCCTTTTCAGAACTTCAAAGCTACAGATTCACCTGTTGATGTGCGCTCCAATTGTATGCATTTTATTTAATTTTTTCTCTTTTTTAAATTAATGTAGTTATGCACTCTACCATCATGCATGTGTTTCAGAAAAGCATAATGACTATACATAAATCCTGCATTTCTGTAAATAGATTATTATTTTCTGCTATCAGATTACGTAGACTATAAATGAGCAGTTATCACAGATGCCTCAATACATACATGTTGGCTGGTATGCACTGGATGTAGCAGATTAGATTCAGTGTTGACCAGATGGTTGGTTAAGTCCAGCCATGTTGTTCACAGGAATATGTTTTAGCTATAAAGTTGATGAAGAATGCCTTTAAGATGCTGTGTGTATTCTGTGAGTGTGTGTAGATTACACAGTATCAGCTGTGTTGGTAACACCTTCAATGACCTGTTTGAGCATTATTTACATTCAGTTCTATAACCGACATGCATAGAGTCTCTAGTCAGATCTGATTGGAGTTTATCATGACTTTGCCTGAATATTTCTCTTTTTTATTTTCTTAAAGTACAGTAAATAATAGAAACCTTTCCCACCTACAAGATATACTCACTGTTTCTGAACTCTCCCTTTTTATTTCCATTCAGATCGTTTTGTGTCAGGTTTATACATAGATATCAGATTTGTATTTAGATTCTTTGGTTGGCAGGATGACGTGGATATTCACGAGGTTTGATAATACTGGTCTAAAGGTGTGAGGAAACACACACATGCAGACTCAACATTGGATTATTTTGTAATTGGCAGAGTGGTACATTTTCATGTTGTTTAAGTAAAGCTGTGTGATTTTCACCATGTTAAAATATGAAACCATGAACTTGCTTCCTGCCTGTCAGTGGAAAATGAGGAAAGTAAAGGTCATCTATAAATTGCTGAGCCCCCCCACCCTGCACCGCAGAGCAAGGCCTTGTAGAACAAACAGAGACAACTTGAGTCATTCACCGGAAAGTGGACCCTGAGGCACGAACTGAGATAAAGGCTGTTTAGAGTAAAACACATTTTATTTTGGAGAGGAAATTTTATTTATTTCTTTATTTTTTTTGTATTTGTCCTGCCCTTGGTTTTTATCATCACACTTGAGCCATCTTTTATCGTGGTAACTCAACAGTCTGTGCCCCAACCTCCCAACGCCACCTCCCATTCAAACCTCATGTTCAACACACAGACACACACAGTGTGTGTCTGACTAATAGAGGGTAAAATGCAGGTGTGTGGGAAATGGCTGCAATACTGTAGCGCATTGACAGGTTATTTTGTTGGCCCCTGCCTAATTAGTGGCATAGTGGATGCACCCTGCTAAGCTTTAGTGCTTTATGTTCGTACCAGTCTGCTCTAATTTCCCTGTGCCTTTGATATCAGCCCAGAGATTGACAGTTCACACATAAAGAAGAACAGCAGACCCTGATAGAAACAATGCCGCCACCTTCAGTCCCCCACTCCAACACTCCCTTCACTCCCATGTCTGCATGTTACCACCCACTCTACAGATGTTCACAGCAAAGGAATTGTGGTGGGTTTGGCTGAAGACTGAACATTATTTGACTTTAATGTTTGCACAGCAAATTTTATTGCTTAATTCACAGAAATGAGGCATTCTGTTACGAACTACTTTGCTGTTGTTCAGCTGCTCTGAAAGAAATTCTGTTCAAAGGAGACTGAACCTGCTGTCCTTATTCTGACTGTTTAATCGTATTTAGAGCACACGTTTCTTATCATCATGTATGGCTTTGTTTAGCTTAATGTCGGCTGCCACTGGTTAAACAACAGTTTAGTATACTCCAGGTTAGGAGAGGAAGGTCACATATGAATATCTATAAGAAAAATATTATGTGGCGAGTGCAATTTAAGGAAGGTTGCTGATGGAATAGAGCCTGCCTGCTTTTTTTAAAAGCAATGATCATTTTTAGGTGTAACTCTACAGGAGAAACTGAACTACTGGACTTTTAATGAAGTTTAATATTCCTTCATGTGGTGTTTTTGGTGATGGAGCACGTGACAGTTCACAATCAGAGGATTTCACTTAAATGAACCCACTCTTAAGGTCATAGAATGAAATCCCTAATAATCTGGTGTTGTACATGACTGTAGTGGATTTCTTTTTATTATCTGATTGAAGTCCTATTAGACTGAATTTATTTAGAATCTGATAACAACGAGATCAGCCCTGCATTTGCTCTAAATGACCTGGAGTGTTGGTCACATTGACCATCATCGATGCCTGACATTATTCTTATTCAGGGGCACAGCCCTAATGGGGCACAACAGATGGACACCCGTCCTTAAGCCTGATTCTCTTGGAGTTTACTTCCTGTTAAAGTGGAGTTTCTCCTTCCCAACATTGCCAGATGCTACTCTCTAATATTCTTGAATCTTGGCCTTTGCTGATGAGAGTGTTATAATATAAATGAAATGTAAGTGAATTAATTCAAAGTGTGAATGGGTGAACGAGGCATGTTGTATACAGTAAAACGCTTGAGTACTCCAGTATAGCAGAAAAGCATCGTCCATTACATTTTACTGATGTTTCTAGGATATAGCTTTTTTTCATTTATTGTACTTTTTAAATATAATAAGTGTAATAAATAATAGGATCCTCTCACGATTTCACACATCACCATTGCAAACAGACACACAACTCCTCACCTCACTAACAGCTGAAGTAGTTAATATTCATATCGCACTTTAGGAGGAAAGTATTAAACACTTATCATAAGTGTTTACCTGTCCAGTTTAACTATTAGCAACATCTAATAGCTACATGAGTCATCTTCTTTCATTAACGTAGTGGACTGTAGTTAATAAAATTAGTTCAAGGTTTTTTGAGGTGTGACTTGTTTGGTATGACATCTGTTGATGCAGGATGGGATCAGAGTCTTTCTTATGGTATAAAAAATGGTGTCAGTTATTTTTGTGGATATCGTTATCGAGTGTGAAATTCTAATATTGTGATAATCCATAAGTATATTTTTGCACAGCTGCTTGGGTTCGTCTTCTGTTAGACATCGTTTAAGGTTGAGGAAGACCAGTTCCCATGAGTCTTTAGTGACTTGATTGATTTATGTGATTGACTGTGTGACCGGTGTAAAATTCCTCCATTTCTTGACCTGACATTTGACTTTTTGTGACATTTTAGGGCTGAAAGTGCAGTAAAGCTGTTCTCACAGCAAAAGGTCAGCCTGTGGTGATTAGCAGTTTTGTCTGTGGAGAAGTCTGCTTATTGCACTGCTGATAGGTGGCTTGCTTGCTGCACAAGGAAATTGAAGTATTGTCTGTTATTTTCCTGTTCTGCTGCCTGTTGAGGTTCAGAAATGAATAACCTGTCTCTCTCCTATTTCAGCCTACTCCACTGTTTCGGGTGTAAATGGACCCCTGGTGATCCTGGATAATGTGAAGGTAAGGCTGCAAAGAAAGTCTATTTTTTTTATCAGACTTTCTGTCCATAGTACTGCTAATACTTGTTCATGTACTGTGTAAATCTTTTTAGAATATTTATTAATTAGGTTGCAAATAGTGGCACTGTCACTCAGTAAACTACAAAGGAAATGTTTTGAGAAGTCCGTATAAATCAGCACTTTACTGGCTGATGTGCTCTTTTATAATAATGATAAAAATGTGTTTTTCTGTTGCTGTAGTAACAGTGTTGAATCTCTTGGAATTAGTTCCCCAGATATGCTGAGATCGTTCACCTGACCTTGCCAGATGGTACCAAGAGGAGCGGGCAGGTCCTCGAGGTGATTGGAAGCAAGGCAGTTGTTCAGGTAAGAAACAGTGAGTGGAAGCTGTAAAACATCCCAGCTGAGAGCCTCTGTGCTGTAAGCTCTGTGCACTGCAAGGGTGTAATTGCATTATGCTATCCTTACTTGTGCCCATGCCCCAATGTCCGGTTTGTTTGATTACTGATTGCTGTTTACTGATCCTGGCCTGTTTGAAAAGGTGGGCCCAGGTTTGGTTCAGATGGACTCAGGCAAGGTACATATGCCTTAGCATGGATCTTCATCCTTTCTCAATGACAGCTTACGCCATAGAAATTGCTTTGTTATACATAAACATATTTTTCCAGTTAAGCTGCAAAATACATGAAATCATAAGATGATAGGGGGGCCAAAGCATACATAAAAATCAAAATGTGGTTGGCACTGATCAAGGTCCTAAAATACATTTATTAACCATGCATATGTTGTAACTTACTATCATTATGTTGCCTAAATGCTCCATAGTAGCATACTATCCATAATAGCCTGAAACAACAAGGAAATTTTATATGCAGAGACCAACAGACCTCACACAGCTTTGCATAGTGGTTGGTTGTGACATGGTGGTTGAACCAACCAATCATCAGATATAAAGAGGTTATGGTTAGAGGTGTCCCACCAAAAAACACATAAAAATGAAAAAGAGCCTGGCACAGCTATCCACAGACGTGCACCTGGAGCACACACACAGGCAGACAAAAGAAGGGATAGCAGAGTTGGTATACTTGGCAACGCAACATCAAATGAAATTGTATCTACATTTAAAAAACTTAACATCATCATGATCAAGTAGGCAATAGGTCAGAATTGATAAACTGCACGTTAACTTACTATTGATAATTAGAGCAGGAGACAACAGTTAGAAGGTCTTTCATCAGTGTGACGGTGCTATAGCAAATATATTTTAGCAAATATGTCAGTGAGATATGTGTAGCGCACTAAAAGAAAGGCTGTGCATATTTACTGTCTCTTCTCCTCAGCTACTTCAACGACTTATCAGCTAGTGTTCAAGCAAACAGTGACTCTCATAAACCAGCACTGTTTGCCTAAAATGAGCATTCCTATCCATTTTTGTAGTATTTGCATTTATTTATTTATTGCCTGTCCTGTCTGGCACTGTAGCAATCAGAATTATTGCCTGAAGGCCAAGAAAAATGCCCAACAGATCTATTTTCCCAAGTAGACCATTACGGCTTTGCCATACCGGTCCACTTGATTGTCATATTTTATTTTACCTTTATCATTTATTTATTTATTTATTTATTACTTTTACGTTATTACAATCAAAACAAACAGGACTGGGGATAAGAAATGGAAAGATGAAGAAAAGAGAAGTTGGGAAGAGGCTGAACCAAAGGGAGAGGGAAAGAAAAACAGAGGGGAAGAGAGACGAGAAAAAAGACACAAAAAAATCAGCTTGATCACCTGCTGGGAAAAAATAAATAACAAGCAAAAAGAGAGCAACACAGTAGGGAAACCACAGCAACAACCAACATACGCATACGTAACAGTAAATAATAAATATTGAATGCACACAAGATGGACAACGCACGATATTCTTAGAGGCAGCAGCCAAGGAAGATGATGTGTGTCTGTAAAGCACCACTGTATGCACGCTTGTGTGCAAGCCTGTGTGCGTGAGCGCGCTTGCATTCAAAAGGTTTCTCCATTTAACTGTCTAATAGTAGGTTAGACAGCCCCCCCCAGAGCATGAGAGCCCCAGGAGGACTACCGGAGGGGCAGTTGCAGCACCCACCTAGAAAAGAGCTGAGGAAAGCCCCAGACGGGGGGGTCACTCAGCAGCCACGATGCAGAAGCCACAGGGGGCTGCAGCGACGTCCCCGCAGACTCCACCGGCAGGCGCTATGCCAGAGCGGACCAAGCCATGGGCGCCAGTACCTGCCAAGCAGCCACTGGGAGTGAGCCAGTATACACCCGAGCACCCAGCCCCGGACACCGAGAACCATCTACCAGCAGGGAGTGTGGTGGAGGGAGATAGGCCCCCACACCTGGGGGGTCTGAGATGTTTCGAGAGAGGTGGAGTCTAAGACTCGACCTGACACATATAGACAAACAGGCACACACAGACACAAACATGCATTCCCACCCTCCTCCCCATTGACCCCGGTAGGCACCCCTGCACCCCCAACATTCAATCAACTCCCAGACTACATAAGACAAAAGACACCCAGGTTGAGTTTGTGCTCCACCTCAGCCAGATCCCCCCCCACCCGCAGCGTGGACGTCTCAAGAGACCATCCGCAGAGGATGGTAACAACCTCCCTGCCAGCTGAAGATGCCCCAGTTTTATTGATGCACCTCCGTGCCAGGGCTGGGCCCCTGTGCATGCATCCACCCACAACCTCGGCAACACACCAACCAGGACCCATTCCAAAGCCCAGCTAGAACCCCAGCCCGGAGGCAGATCACCCCTAATCCCCAAGCCCGCCCCAGACCCACCCACCGGCAGCTAGGCTACCAGGCTGGTAACCTACATCCACCGGCACAGACCCTCCCCCAGCCCTGCTGCACGCAGCTGCCAGAAAAACACCACCCAAGAGCTACCAGAGCTCCCGGGTTGAGCCCCCCCAAGAAACCCGTCCCTAGGGAAACCCCAAGCCTGTACCCACCCCCACATCAACTTCAATCAACCAGCCGGGCCAAAACCACGACCCCCCTCGCCCCCACTAGGTGATCAAGCCTATCAAAGGAGCCCAGAGGGATTGATCTAATGTGGTGGCAGAAACATTAATGCTAATGGTGCAATACTTCACTTTTATTGAAATGGCAGATTTACTGACTCTAAAATTCTTCCTCAAGTATTGTGAACATTAATATGAAGAGAAATTTGCCACAACAGAACAACTCATCATTCCTCCTTGATATGGAGGAGCAGTGGCTCTACTCTGAGCCCCTCCCGGATGGCTGAACTCTCACCCTACCTCTAAAGGAGGCGCTGATTCTCATTCCCACCGCTTCACATTCTCCTGTGAACCATTCCAGTGCGAGCTGGAGGCCCCTGAGGGACACAGTCGAATGCCTTCTCCAAGTCCACAAAACACATGTAGACTGGTTAGGCAAACTCCCATGCACCCTCAAGTATCCTTGAGAGGATTAACGAGCTGGTCCAGTGTTCCACGACCAGGACGAAAACCGCATTGTTCCTCCTGTATCACAAGTTCAACTAACTGACGGACTCTCCTTTCAAGCACCCTGGCATAGACCTTCCCAGGGAGGCTGAGGAGTGTGATTCCCATATAGTGGAACACACCCTCCGGTCCCCCTTGTTAAAGATGGGAACCACCACCCCGGTCTGCCAATCCAGAGGTACCCCCCCTGAGCAACACTGCAGAGGCGTGTCAACCAAGACAGCCCTACAACATTCAGAGCCATCAGGAACTCAGGGCGCACCTCATCCACCCCAGGCGCTCTGCCACCAAGGAGTTGTTCAACTGCCTCAGTGACCTCACCCCCAGAGATTGGGGACTAGGGGGCTGCTCACCTGACTCTGCGTCCTCCACGGAAGACGTGCCAGTGGGATTAAAGAGGACCTTGAAGTATTCCTTTCACCACCCGACAATGTTCTCAGTCGAAGTTAGCAACTCCACCTGCACTATATGCAGTGCAGGTAGAGCATCCCTTTCCCTTCCTGAGTCACCTGATGGTTTGCCAGAATCTCTTCGAGGCAGTCTGAAAGTCTTTTCCATGGCCTCTCCGAACTCCTCCCACAGCCAAGTTTTTGCTTCACCCACTGCCCAAGCCGCGTTCCGCTTGGCCTGTCGGTACCTATCAGCTGCCTCTGAAGTCCCACAGGCTAACCAAGCCCGATAGGACTCTTTCTTCAGCATGGCGGCTTCTCTCACCTCTGGTGTCCACCATTTGGTTCGGGGGTTACCACCACGACAGGCACCAACCACCTTGTGGCTGCAGCTCAGTTCAGCGGCTTCGGCAAAGGAGGTGCTGAACATGGTCCATTCGGACTCAATGTCCCCAGTCTCCCTCGAAATGCTGTTGAAGCAACGCTGGAGGTGTGCGTTGAACATTGGCCGTTCCCATTCCCAGCACACCCTATACGTTTGGGTGATCCAGGTCTGTCCAGCATCCTCCCCCACCACCTAATCCAACTCACCACCAGGTGGTTGTCAGTTGACAGCTCAGAGCCCCTTTCTTTACCCGAGTGTCCAGAACATATGAAATAACTCTTTAGTTCTAATTTTATCATTCTCTAATAGCAGCAGGCTAAGATTAAAGTTAGCTTAATGCATAATCCTGAACATCAACCTTCAGCGGCTACTGTGTAGTGTCTGTAATTGGTTAGTGAGGGGAGGAGCTGAGCGCCGGACTGTCTGCAGTGTTGCTGTGTGAAGTTGCGTGTCAGCTGACGGGGGCAAAGACAGCACTGTTGATGTCTGTGTTGCTACAAATGAGTATCTTAATTCCATAGAAATTCTTATATTGAATAATATGTGAGCATCGAGGGGTTGTTTTTGTTAATGAATTAATGTTTTTTGACAACCCTTTTTAATGACTATCAGTAAACATGTAACTAGACAGGCTGAAGATGTGCGTGCACAATGTGTCAGTGTTTGTTATTTGTTGTTTCTGTGTTCCTTCAGGTGTTTGAGGGAACATCAGGTATTGATGCCAAGAAGACAGCATGTGAATTCACTGGCGATATCTTGCGTACCCCAGTGTCAGAGGACATGCTAGGTATGATGAACATGATTTAATTAATAAAATTCTATAGCATGCTGAATTAGTGTGGTCAGCATTTTTCCTTATTATGGTAATGTCTAAATAAACTGTAAAATTAAATAATTGAATCAAAGCTTTTAGTTGAATGTTCTTGAATCTCTCAATCACTATGATTATCTCAATACAACACAAGGTTGCATAAATTTGAATAGAAGCAAAAAGTAAAGCTGCTTTTGTTTTTAAAGTATCCATAATCACGTCCATGAGTTTATAATTGCTGGACCTTGTTACTTCTGGATTCGATAAGAGTCTTCAAAGTAACTAAAGTAGCACAAAATAGACCAGGTGTGTTTGCAAGTCTCATCTTATGTAGATGTAATGCCTTATTATGAAGATATTTTAATTTTTTTAGGCCGTGTGTTCAATGGTTCAGGCAAACCTATCGATCGCGGGCCAACTGTTCTGGCTGAAGACTACTTGGACATCATGGGTACGTTAACCTCTTATTTTCCTGCTGGATATGTTCTAAACCATATAAGAATGCAATGCCATTAACTGAAATTTATAAAATAATTCAAGTACAATGTCCTAAAAATTCACCAAATAGTTATTGTTAGGTTTTTATTATTATTATTATTATTGTTTTAATCTTGACCAGCGCTGACTCAGCAGTATATTCTGAACTGCTTTATTATCCCAGTGAACATAAAGGTAAGTGTCTTTTAAAGTGAAAACATATTTCACTGTAGTGGTGTGAAATAACACCACTACAGTGAAACACCACCATAGCATTAATAATGGTTTTTTGCTAATTCTCTGATAGAAGTGTCCTTTTTTTAATAGTATTAAACTATTTTGTTAATTTTGTCTCTTTGTGTTTAAAAAAAATTGCATTTCAAGAACTTTAGCTCCATTTGTTAGAATAAGAAATGTATATTCTCGCAAAGTGGGTATTTGGAAAACGGGACTACCAATTCGAATGCAAATTAGTATAAATCAACACCTGAACTCCAGGCCTCACCTGGCCTTAAATCCTCTTGTCTTTTAACTGTCTAATTACTTTTAAACAGGAAGTGTGTAGAATATGGGTTTAAACTGCTAATGGTAGTTATTTAATTTTATTGTGAAATGTCTTTAACAGGAAGTGTTTTTATTTTGAAGTATAGGAAATGATTCTTGCATTCTGTTACTTTCTTGACATGTTATAAAAAATTAGGTGTTGAGTATGACTGTAAGAATGCTTCCTGCTCATTTGTAATGTGTAAACAGCAACATTTTTAGCACGTAAATGTTCAGTTTAACAACATCCATCCTGGTTACTGTTCGACTCTTCCAATACACAACAGACATAAATGTCAGTCTGCTATCATTCTGCAATAGAATTGGGGTCAAGTTGGCAGTTATCTGCAATCTGTTTCTGATAATACAGCAGTTGACTGTGAGAAATTATTAAAGCTAGATGTGTCAGTGTTCGATGGTTTTTTTTGGTTGAGCCAGTGTAGTTTAAGTTGGCTCAGGTAACATGTCTCAGGTTGGTGCATAAGATGAGCCCTCTTGTTCATTAAATTCTCAGAGTATTAAAATTTATGTAGTCTTCCTGCAGGCCCACCACCAGCAGGAGGTGCCGTAGGGGTTGGGTGCTTTGTGAGCTGGGTGGCGGCCAGGAGCGGAGGCCCTGGCGGACCGATCCCCGGCTACCGAGACTAGCAATTGGGACATGGAATGTCACCTCTCTGGTGGGGAAGGAGCCTGAGAGGTGACATTCCATGTCCCAA
>VOQK01023249.1:4698-23680 GCA_015052645.1 Benitochromis conjunctus | reverse complement strand
TATATGTATATACACTCTGTACACACATTCCAGTGAGCCCAAACGTGCCACAGGACTAAAAATTGTTCAGCTAAATGTATTTACAAACAACAACGCACACGTTATTTATCCGTGTTTGTGTACAGCATTTTGTATCTGCTGTGGCTGAACTTTATCATAGTATTGTATGGTACGGTACGTAACATACACAGAATACACATCGCCATTAATTTTGTGATCAGCTACTACACACACACACACAAAGTTATATAGATTTTGATAATGCTGGTACCCTAAGCAGTTTCTATGGTAAGCTTTATCCAGATTTATTAGTGCATCAAGACGAGTTAGATGGCTAACTATTAAATTATTAAGGTTTTACCAAAAGTCAGCTGCAAACGTTACTAGCTGTAACCTTTTGGATATCAAAAGTTAGATCCTTTGTTATGTTAGTAACAACACAATAAAAGTACTATAACTTACAGATTTTTTTCCTGTATCAAGGTGAAAATGTGTACAAGACTTGAGCACTGTTCACAAAGGAGCTGCACCTTCCTCTCATCTCTCTGAGGGACATCCTTGGCAGTTGTTTGTATGTATGTGTATGTGTGTGTGTGAGCTTGGAGGGATATAGAGAAAGTGCTTTACATCATTTTAGAAATGTCTTGAGAGCAGTTGCTGATCTGTGTTTTAGCACCTAAAGCTCGATTGCGGCTGGTGGAACGAGCCAAAACCCTCTAATACACATATCTTGCTGTCACAATGCTGCTAAAACTGTGTTTATGAAGGAATATACATGCTGTCAGCACACAAAATGGCTAGTCTATTGGTTTAGTCCGCTATTGTCTAAATAAAGAATGGCAATATCAACTCCAAAGCGCCATAATCTTTGATTTTGACACTGAATAGAAAGAAAAGAATAAGCTTTAGTGGAGGAACAATAGTAGATTTGTCTTCTGCGTATGTTTCAAATTAGGCCATGGTTTAGGTAAGGATAAACACTAGTTTAAGCCATTCCAAGTGTTTACCACAGCGGAGAATTGTATGCATATGAATAAAAAAACACTATTGTTTAACAAAGTACTGGAATGGAAGGATGCTGCTGGATGCAGAGAGAGCTTATCGCAGTGTAACTATCATGTCTTTGCTGTGGATGGCTTTAGTCAGTTCAAAGGAAAGGGTTCCTGGCTTAAGGGTCCGCCTTTGTTTTGTACTTCTTAACAATGGCATTACTTTCACAAATACTTTTGATTGTGCCGCCGCAATATGTTCCTCCCAAAACCTAGCTTTATCTAAAGTGTAGCAGCTGTGAAGGCATTTGCATATTTGCTGTGAGTCAGAATATGATAGCTTTGTTGAAGGGGTAAACCAGTTGTGCAGTTTAACAGTTAAAATTATGATTTGTGGAATCGTGTCCCTAAATTCAGACTGATTTCAATTCAAATGTAATAGACAATAGAGTCGCCAAAGATAAAACAGGAATATCAGAGCTCCTTAAGAAATTATTAATGATTTAAGGCATTCCTGAAAGCTATGTCACATTAAATGTTGTCTGCTCTATTTGGCCCCACGCTACAAACCATCTCTGACAACAGGGACTCGTGTTTATCGCTGAGGGGTGGGTGTCTGTGGGTAAACTAACACAGGAAGTGGGGACAGCTGTCTAAAAGACAGGTTCTACTTTGTGGCTTCGACAAATAACTGTGACATATCTGACAAGCACGAGCACAATATGATTGATGACTCTTGCTGATTGAATACGACTGCAATAAGAGTTTATAGGCTTCATTTATCTGTGAATTGGACCCATAAATTGTTTTCTTGTTATGCAGGACTGCCACATCCCTGTGTGGAAAGTAACGCTGGGTATGCAAATAATAAAACATACGTTATGAATTATTTTTAAAAATATATACATTTTGCATTAAACTGCTTGTAGGAGTTTCACAAAAAGATCTTTTTAAAAAAAAAAATGCATGATGCTGTTTTATTGAGTAGAATGACTCACATCAAACTAAACCACAAGACCTTAAAATGACTAACAATTCATGACAACGCCATTAACTTCACATTCATTTTCCCTTTTGATTCAGCTCATTGTGGAGTATATTATATTTCTGCATGTTCATAACACCATCGCTGCACAAATCGGGGACAGTGTGGTTTGTTACTTTGCCTGTCTGTGGCTGCAAAGTTTTGTGGCAAAGGTTTACCATACAAGAATTCACCCATGCTTCCTGTGCAACTGCATGCAAGACGCAGGTTTAATTACTAATTGTGTGACTTTTTAAGATCCCAAGTTTGGTTTCTGTAAACAAAAACAGCGGAACATCTCTGTTGGTAGTACATCTAGGAACAGTTTCCCTCCTGCCTGCATGAAGGGAAACCCAACAGACAAGGAAGTTTTCAGTTTTCATCTAAAGCTCTGGCTTTGCTAGTGATGTTGACAAGGTTGCCATGAGCCCCTTGAACTGTGAACAGAAGGGCAAGTGCTATAGTGCCTGAAGGTAGGTTTCTATGGTGACTTGACAGATGAAAACTGAGTAATTGTAAGCTAAACCCAGATAGGGGTATGTCCTAAGTAAATCGAATACTAAATAAAAGTATTGCTTTCGTATTGATTATTATTTAAAGAGAGCTAATGTGTAGCATTTGAGAAAGAAAACACTCATTATCAAATTAATCTTTAAATCCTTGCAGGAAGCTTGGCTTGCCTTCTCATTTGTCTGTCAGAGAAACGACCTAAAATAAAGTTTTCACCACTAATGTTTTTGGAACGATTCCATGGAAAATTAAGAACATGGAAAGTCAGAGGTGTATAGGGTAAACACACATTAAAAACTGTTTTTCTTCCGCCGCCTGTATGGGTTGTAGCTGGCAAAGATTTGGCCTGGAAGCTCGGAAGGGTTATCGTATATCCTCTATTCCTACTAAGCAGCGCAGACATAGAAGTATGTGTGCAATCCAACATCTCAAAACTACATGAAGAAAACACTAAATGTTCAATGACGTGTCATAGTTTTTAAGTGTCATGGTTTATATTTGGATTAAGATTAAGGGAGGATCACTTTTCCTGAGGACAAAATGCTACTCAAGCTTTAAAATGCTCTGTAGATAGAAATGCTCTGGTTTTTCATGCATTATCTCTCTACATGACACTCTTTACAGTTAATATTAGTGTAAGAACATTTTATTAGGAAACTGGACCAAGAGTTGCAGATGCAAAAGTCCATTTAAAGCCCAATACTACAGTAAACAAAGCTAAACAAAAGAAAAGACCACTCTTTAAGAAATCCTTTGCTTTTGTACTGTGTTCACTGTATACCATACGTTTGTGCACGGTGCAGTAAGAATACAATAGAAGAATGTGCGTTTGAATGGCGTTTGGCAGTGGTGAGCAATTTTAAGTACTCACTCTCCACCTCTCATCACCCCCACACACTCTCTTGAATATCTACACATACACACAAACACACGCACAGATGTCAGAGAAGCCTGAGTGACTCTACCCCTGTCACTGGGTGCCTACTGTGAAAACACCCCCACCCCCCTCCCTCCCTCCCCCAGCCCAAAGCCCCCTCCCTCTTCTCTGGACGCCAGCCTGACATACCAGACCTTGTTCGTTAGCGCATATTTTTACCCACCGTTACTAAATTAGGAAGCCAGAGGGAGCAAATGGTGTGTAGCTGCCAAGGCAGAAGAAGAAGGGTCTGATCAGGCCTGGGTTTGTTGAGGGCCCATGCCAACCCTACCAGCTTCATTAAGAGCCACTTGGGTTTCAGAAATAGAAGCCCAACAGGGACTGGGGCCAAAGAGAGCCCTGAATGGCCAGCCAAAAACTCACGGGACAAACAAACAAATAAACGAGTTGTCTCATGGCCTGCCAGAATCAACCGGCAGCAGCCATCCCAAGGAGCCATTAGAAGTTATCTTAGGCAGTCTTGCACACAAAATGTGCCCTGCCCCGAGTTTAAAAGTGGTGACAGTATGCACACGCTCCCAGCAGCCCGATACAGAATAAATTAACCTAGAAAGCTGTCTCTGGAGACCAATTTCTCAAAGCAGCCACAGAGACGTTGTTTCTTGTTTATTTGGCATGAATATTGGGTACTGATGTAAGAAAGTATATTTTCACAAGGAAATGTACATTTCCTCCTCCTGCTATGGGTATATAGCTTTTATATTAAAGCACAAAATGATCGGAAACACAGGTATGGGTTATCTGCGTTTTATTTTTACAGCAACATTTTTAATTCTTAAAGGCCTTTTAGTTCTTTAAATACAGCCGTACTTACAATTTATAGCCATACAACTCTACAATCATACCCTTTATAGAAAGGAAGAATGTTGCACAGCATCGAAACAGACTGCAGACCCAGTGACAAATAATAAATTAACTTAATCAAGGGGAAAGCATGTCGCTGTGTAGAACACTGAATCACATTTATTTGCACGAGATTTGGACAAACGACAGAGCTTGTGTGCAAACAGCATACTTTAATCTCTGGATGTGAAACTTCAGCAAAGTACAAACAATTAGAGAACAAAAGAAAAAAAAAAAACTCTTTTAAGCAGTAAAATTAGAAGCCATGGAAGAATGTCTTTCAGGTTCATTGTTTACCATCTCATCAAAGTGGCACCTCTCAACCTGCGCACCACTGCGACTTCAGCCCATTTAACACCCACCCATTAAAACTAATGAGCTACAGATGACATTGAACAACTTAAAGGTCAGTGTTGCCTCCCACCCATAGGTACATTAACCAATAAGCATACAGAATTTTTTTTTTTTTTTAATTCTGTGGTCTACGCAGGTTGTTGCCATCATAAAATACTTGTGAAGGCATTGTCAAGTCATAAGTTTTTGCCATTTGCGTGACTGCTGAAATGTGCAGATGACTAAATGGTGATGTTATAAATCATAAGTATCTTTCCTAAGAGCTTAAAGAAAACTAAATGCAGAGGATCAAGCCTGGATGACACAGAGAAAAAAGAAAAGAAAAGCAAAGGCCCTGAGGTATACATATTTGCACTTTACTTTGAAGTGCACATACCCTCAGGGATGGCCAAAACCTCAGCCATCACTTCTTAAACCAGCACAACAATATTATAATACTCCCTTGAGCTCAACAGTAAATCCCACAGTTTGTCTGAGTCCACAGCTCTTGTGTTACTACACTGACATCTTGTGGCCTTATTAAGATGATAAAACACAAACCCCGAATTTAATGAGACGGTTCCTTTGTCATTGACTGTCTTAACTCCTCTCTTACCTTGGGTCATAGGGAATTAGAGGCAGGGTGCACAATGGACAAGTCACCAGTGCATCATAGGGCTTTTACAAAAAGACAGACAATGACACACCTATGCACCTATAAACCTAACAAGCACGTCTTTGGTATGTTATTGGGAGATTAAAGCACCTGGGGATAACCCAAGCAGGCACAGGGAGAACATGTCGACTTCTCACAGAAAGACTGCAGGTGGCCAGGAGCTATTTAAAGGAGGCATTTAAAGTATTTAAAGTAAATTTTGCATGACAAAAACCTTGTCTGTTTTCTTCAAGCCAGGGGCTGAATGGCCATCGGGAGCACTGGAAGGTTTTATGGTGGCTTGAGGGTTGTTTTTGGCTGCCAGGAACAGTCAGGTTTTTCATTTATTTCCAGGCCCTGTAAAATCCATGTATCATAGCTAGGACTGTCAGGCGTAAGGAAGCTGATGTAGTCCATCCTGGAAATTGCTGTCTCAGTCTCAGTTGTCCCCTGTTCACAGCCAAAACTATATTTCTGACTTTTGAAAATGGTCTGTACTAATATGTTGAGCTTTGAATACTAGAGCAAATTAAAATGTAGGACACCTTCTCAGTATGTAGAACAGCGGGACTAAAAATGACACGCAACATCACACAAAGCTGGACAGCAGTTCACTTAAGCGGTTTGTTCGTACTTTAATGCAGCATTGGAGAAGACCAGAGATAGGGGTACAGTAGATACAAATCCCGTCTAGAGGTGGGCAGATGATCCAAATATTGATAGCATCAATACCAATGCCGGTATTGGTATCGGACTGATACTAGTGGGCTACGATCTGTACGATCTGTATCTATCCTCTAAGCTCACCAGGATAATCTGGATTTGCCCAGCGGGCCAATGCGCTTTTAGACCAACTGAAGAAGCGCTGTGCACCAACCCTACAAGCACTCACAACAGTCCATTTGTTAATTTCCATTGCAGACATTGTATTGCCCAATCAAATCTCTTAACACAATCAGGCCCTCCCCAACCTTCGATGCGCACTCATGAAACTTGTAAAACAGAGTTTAGTGTGAAAGGAGCGGCAAAAACCTCAGACAGAAAAAGAAACTAAAAATAAATGCAGCAAAATGTGTCAAATTAAGCGACATGTTAGCTGTCTCTAATGCTGCTGCACCATCAACACTAGCAACAAGTAGCAACCAGGCCTCATCTAGCGCAAGCCATAGAGAAGGGTGGGAGGAGGAACTGCAGTCACAACAAGAGAGTGAGGAAGAGGAAGGGGAAATTAACGTGGTATGAAACCAGATGAAGGAACATAATTAGGAAGGAAGAGATTGAAGTAAAGTAAATGGCTACATTGACCAGTAGCTAAAGTGTGGCTTTTAATTGTCACATAGTGCACTGCAACTAAGAACTAACCTAACAACATAAAACATGCTGCTGTTTATTTTTTGTTGTTGTTTGTTTGTTTTTTTGAGTGATCGTGATGGGCTGCCTGGACCAAAAATGCCGGGGCTGATTTCTTTTGTCCCAGTCCAGCCCTGATGTAGCCTACTTTCAAACAACAGAAGAAGAAGTGCTTTAGAGGCACGCACATTTACATTCCAGGTCTCCAAAAGAATTTGTTTCAAAATACATGAGACACTAAAAAGTGTGTTTTGTTGTGTTAAATCATTATTGTGGAAAGCAAAATCACAGTTATTTAATGGTCATTAAAATGTGTTTGGAATAATTTGCAAATTAATGATTCATCTCATAAATCATGACACACTGCTCTCCCCTACATAGGCTGCCTTTATAGGTTATAAGTATTGGCATCGATGTTGGTATCAGCAATACTTACCCTGCATTTACTTGGTATCGGACCAAAAATGTGTAGAATTGCACAACACTAAAGCTGCCACCATTTGCCAAGTCAACCGCCTTAATGACAACTGAATCACAAAACAAAGAAAATGTGAATTTGGCTAGGAAAGAGCGTTAACAAGAAGACTGCAACATGCATGCACAGTTTAACCATTAACGATTATATCCGGTTTGATGCATTTCATTAAACTAGTAAGGCGTGTTCACGATGTTTGTGGTCACAGAAAAAGTCGTAATACAGTTGAAAACGACGTGTTCGTCCATGAACAGTGAAGTTCTTGAATGCTGCCCGCTCCATGATATGCCCGTTTGCGCCTTCAGGAAGCGCTTCAGTGGTGAATATTTTTCAGCAGCGGAACCTAACGGCATCGCTGAATAGAGACTGGCTTTGGTTTAGCTTGTAAGGCCATGTTTTTAGCTATTGTATGATCGACCGCTAAATTGTTCCGGTGAAATAACGTGGACGAGCATTCATTGTTGGTCACATTACTTTGCTACTATAGCACGCGCCGTGTGTAACCAAGGAAACCATTCTGTTGATAGCATACACCCTCAGTGGCTTTTTACAGTGCTTCACATTGATTTGTTACATTTATTTAGGAAAAGATAAATACATGAATTAAAAAATAAAGTAAAATATCGATTAAGTGATGACAACCGGAGTCATCAAGTGAGTGAGTATCCTTTTTGTTTACCTTTATTTGTTTAATTCGTTTAATTAGCTACTTTGGCTAGATGTTGATCATTTTATTTACAGTTGAAGAAAATTAAGCGTTTCTGTGAGGTTTTGATAGTTTAAGTGGTAGGTTAAATGAGCCTAAACGTTTACATATGTTTCCGTCCAGAAAAAAAAACATGACTTATTCAATTAAACCTCAGATGTTCCCATGAACATGGCAAGCAGAAACAGGGGTGCATGTGTTTTTCCTTTTCCTTTTCATGGCTCAGATGTTGGGAAACCCTCACAAAATAAACAGTGCTAAGAAGAAATTTATAATGATGCCTCCTGAAAAAAACTCCAACACTTTGAGAGCCACGCTCGAACCCATGAGGACCATCGAGATGTGAGTGCGGTATAGGCTGTAGTGACAAAAACTACACATTAGTATGTGCAGCACACCCAGGTGCTCGATAATGTGCTCACTGTTGTCACAGCCCAGGCTCAAAAGGAAGGATACAATATGGAGACCACACATTATTTGTGTGAAAAGTAATTTTTTTAGGAACAAAAAGGGAAAAAATTGATAGATAGATAGATAGATAGATAGCTATAGATAGATAGATTATTTAAAGTCTAACCCTCAGTAATTGCGTTGCACTCATCAATAATGCAAGTTTTGGGCAGAGATGTGCTGTATTTAGTAAATCAAAAACCAAAGCAAACAAATCTAAAAGGTCTGGAGGAAAGAGAGAGAGAGAGAGAGTGGTTCATGTACAGTATATCTGCAGATGAGCAATAAACCAAGTTTCCAACATTAGCCTTTGTGCTTTGTTAGTTAGACAGAACACAAAGTTTGGATAAATCCTAAATAATATAAATAAATCAATTAAGTTGGGCAAGGTGAATGACTTGTAAATACTTAAGCTTTTAAAGATTGATAAGACAAGTTCTCATGAATTATTGAAAATATGTACTGCATGGTACAGTGTTTTTTGCAGAAAGGTGATACAGACTGACTTTTGATGTATTCATTCAGATTGATGCTTGCATCCAGGATTTGGTGCGTTGCGTGGCTCTGACAGTGGTAGTATATGGGGAACAGCACCTGAAACTAGCAGAGGCCCATGCCAGGCTTGCTAAAGGATATTTCAACTTAAAAGGTCATTTTAAATAGATGCCTTGAGTACACTGTGAATCTCAGTCTGAATTTTTTAATGCCTTATGTTTACCTTAATCTTTACATACTTCATCACAGTATTAACATTCCATTAGGTCTGCTCGACCTTTAAGCAAATGTAGTTATGCCAGTAATTAGCCATTTTTTCACAAGTTGCTGTTTGGGTTTCTTTCTGTAAATGGTGTAAGGAGAATGTTCAGATCTGCATTGCATCAGTTTTAATCTCTGCACTATGTTCTGTGTGTGTGTGTGTGTTTTCCTGCAGGCCCAGAAGCACTCGGCTCTGGCAAGAGAGGTGCTAAATTTCCTGTCCACCTCTCCAATCAGAGGTGAAAAGGTTAAGATTTTCACATGACTTCTAAATGTAAACCTTACACAAGGTGGTGTGTTCCTTCTCGCAGACAAATATCTTTACCACAGTGGCTGGTATAGTATTATATACAGCAATCAGTTCAACTCAGATAAACTGAAAAAGTCCTTGACTTGTGAACTTTGCCCAAGGCAAAATTATCTTTACTGGAGGCAGAACATATCCTGAAGCAGCTTCGTGAGTGCAGTGTTATCACGCAGGAAGAAAAGATAAAGACTGAGCTGGAAATCTCTTCTGGTCTGTACATGTATTTTAGTCCATAGATATGCAGCTGTAAACATAAAACAGAATTCAGAATTTGCAGCCATTCGTGTGTAATATCAGCTGCTCCTCAGTTTTCTGGTGATCTGATAATTCCCTCTATTTCCTTAAACTATCACATTCGATAATAAATAACTTAAAACACTCACGCTTAAGTATGGTACTTTATGTTTTAAGATTGGCCACAAGATGGCGATAGATTTCTGTAGATTTGCACAAAACTACCTTTTAGGATGTTTTTGGAAAGGGGAATTTTTGCTGACCGCTTGTAAACAACAGCCTTTCAAACCAGAATTTCCCCTATGACTGTCCAGCCTGCTCAGCAGTAAGCAGGGGTGTTTTGTAATGGTGTTTATAGACATGGACAGTAAGACTGCTGCATGGCAACCCAGTTTATCATTAATGAAGCAGAGGCACAGATGGGAAAGAAGCATATCACATATTTTTAAGAATTTCTCTGTCTTCACAAACTAGCTTTATTTATTTTTTTCTCTTTTTGTTTAGCTATAGCTTCCTCTCTGGCTCATAGAGATAGTGTAAAGCTTGTAGTTACTCTATTAAATGTCACTTCCTTTGTTAGTTTCCTTTAAACCGGCTAGCATTTTTATATAATTGATATGTTTACATCACTTTAGAAAACACATTACCACCATATGGTCGTATTGACAACAGAGGTCCCAAGGGCACTACTGCATGCTCAGGAAAAGATTAAAGAATTAAAGGATCACAGTGACGACACCTTCCACAGATATCAAGTCCTGTATACACTGATAGTCTGCTACGGGTACTTTGTGGCCTGGCAACATAAAAAAATAGCAGGCACTTGCATAGTTTAAATCATGGGGTGAAATTAGAAACACAACTGGGAGAGAAAATATAGTGTTGCCTGGGTTTAGGCCAACATACGAATGCCTTTGTATTTATTTTGATCCTGTTGCATGCTTTTCAATGCATGCATCTTAAGTCACTTAAAACAGAGAGCACTGAGGCAAGGTGATGTAGACTGATAGGAATTTGTAAATGATCCAGTCTTGTTCTGTTTCAGAGAGCCAGAGTTTGTTGACATGATGTGTGTAATTGAAAAAATGTGCAGACTCTGGCTGGTGTGTAAGCTTACTAAATCTCTTTTGTTAGGTGATGAGTAAGATTTTGGCATGCCTCTAAAGCTCTGTCAGTCACCACTGTTGTGATGGAGGGGAATGTTCCCACCAAAGCCTGGAACAATAAGCTCAGCTCTAGCTGTGGATCCTGGTCCAAATATTTAGGTCCACTTTTGATTAACACTCAAGGTGTGCACTATATAATCAGTAGATGGGTTATTTTTGTGGAAAGGCTTTATTGCCTTTCAAATTTGCTGTGTTGTTCTTATATTCACAGGCCATGGCCAAATAAGATGACATGTTTTTTTTTCTTCTTTTTTATCTTCAGTTTTGCAAATCTAGAGATTTTGAAAGACTTTATTAAATTAAGCATTTGGAAATAATCTTTCCAAACTTATCCCTAATTAGATAATGAATTCATATTTTATGAGTCATACATATTCCCTCCAACCTTAATTGATAACTCGTGGTTATGGTCCGTATTCACTGACATTTAGTCTCTGGTTACCAGCTTTGTGCAAAAAGTTTAAAGTCTGAACTGTGATACTGTTTAGCTGTCCTTATTGCATTTTTTAAGCTATTGTTTGGATAGTTTTTGCAGTGTATGTATTATAGGTCAGATATCAGTAGTATTCTCTTGCTTGGAATAAAGTTGTTTTTTTTTTCTTTTTAAAAAGAACCCCTTTCTCTCAGATTACTTTAGTTCAATTAGCTTGCTGAAATAAACCAACCTTTATTGGTTTATCTGATTTGTTGTAGGCCACGCTTGAGAATCAATACCCAAGAGAAAACAGGAATTTGTTTCTCTGTGATGCTGAGTCTGAATGCTATTACTTTGAAGCACAATACCAATATGCTGGATCAGGTAGTTGTTTTTTAGTCTCTCTGTTTTTTCTTTGGTTTGCCCTTACTGTATCATTTTCCGAATGAAAGCCCAACAGCCTTGCGTCAGTCATGTACTGGAAACGTTTACAATACAGAACTGTGTGGCTTGCTTGGCAATGCATCTACAAATCCCGAATTATATTAATTTCCCTGCCCTGTGGGCTTTTGGTATATTTCAGTGGGATGTGACGTATTATCGTTCTGCCAGGATGTGTGTAAGGAGGTAGAGTGAATTAAAAGGATAGAGAGGCATTGTATCTGTCTGTCCATGCAGGCAAAGCAGAGGGGCTTGAGCCATGCTGGAATGTAGTAAAGTGTTCAGCTGTAACTGCTGCCCTAAAAGGGTCTAATGTGCCTGGATATATGGGTGGGGCACTTCTTCTATCCATCAAAGTCTGTTAGCATAATTTTGGATTCATGGGAAAATTCAAAGAAATGAGCCTTCACACTGTTTTTGTAACCTGTGCTGCTGGTACATATCCAGTAAGCCATAAATACCTAAATCCAAGCAGTGCAACGATGCTAACATAACACTGTTAGGCTTACTACTTTTGGTTCCCATATACTCTACTCCTAGTAAAACAAGAAAAAAACCCTATTTTGATATTATGATAAACTGTGTGGCACCTTGAATGAAGCTTTAAATCAAACGAAATTCTTTTAAAGGCTGATATTGTGTTCATAGCTCGAGATTGTATAGAAGTGAGTATTTGCCCTCCTATAAAGGCCAGGCCCTTGACTGGAGAGCTGAATTAAATTTAGAGTCCATTAGTGGTTTAAAGCTGTTGGCGCAGTCGCCTGATGGATCCAGTGTCCTCAAAGTGGGTAATGCTGCCATCATATCATGCTCTCTCCTTCCTCTCCAACTCCCTAGTTCTGTATTAGTCAGAGCAACTCAGTGTGACAGGGAATGACACACAGTTGTGGTCAGAAGTTTACAGACTCTCGTCATGAATGACATGGTAATTTGGGTTTTTTAATTAATTAATTAAATTAATAAATCTATCTATCTATCTATCTATCTATCTATCTATCTATCTATCTATCTATCTATCTATCTATCTATACAGTGCCAAATCACAACAACAGTTGCCTCAAAGTGCTTTATATTGCAAGGTAGACCGTACAATAATACATACAGAGAAAAATCCAACAATCATATGACCCCCTATGAGCAAGCACTTTGGCGACAGTGGGAAGGAAAAACTCCTTTTTAACAGGAAGAAACCTCCGGCAGAACCAGGCTCAGGGAGGGGCGACCATCTACCGTGACCAGTTGGGGCGAGAGAAGGAAGAGCCTGTATTTGAGCCTGTATGTATGCTTTTGACCCTGTGTAAATTAAGAAAAAATTATTTCAGAGTTTTGCATCTGATTCCTGTTTTTTGTAAGGCATTAAAAGATGTATGCTGTGCAATTATTCCATCCTGGAAAACTCAAAGAAATAATTGAAAATCCAAAATTACCATGAACTCCATGACCACAATGAGTGTATATAAACTTCTGACCACATGTCAATAAAAAAAAAATAAACAAACATGCAAAATAAATTGCTTGAAGATGTTTCACCTCTCATCCGAGAAGCTTGTTCAGTTCTAAGGTCAAATAATGGAGAGTCCCAGATTTAAGCACTTTCCAAGCTCCTTAGACTACAATGACCTGGATAACTGACAACCGTCACAGACACCATGCAAAATAAAAAACACACACATTAACAAATGGGTTACAAATTGTCATATAAGCACATTAAACCTTCAAGCTACCCCGTACTGTCAATACTGAAAGTGTAGTTTCCACTGAGGCTATAAGAATCTCCACATATTTAGACATCCTTAGATGAGAGTTTAATTAGCAGTGCTACCAACAACGCAAAAGAGTCGGAAAGGCACATTTCCCTATTATTGTGTGCACTGCACCAAGCCTCAACTGGAACCATCAGCCAAAGTTCTTTTTTCTCTCTGCAAGGCCTAAACTGGGCTACAGACCCACTGGGTACTTTAGTGTTACTAAACAGGCTCATAGTATTAAAGTAAAATGTTTGTGGTTATATACTAGACACTAATTTTCTGGCAGTGTAATAATTGTGCGATTAGTAATCGTCTTTGCTTTGTTGATCTTCTAGATGGAAATCAAAGTAGAATGCCAGACATAGACTATAAAGACACAAAGATGCAATGGTTTCAGTGTACTCCTATCACCTGCACAGTTCTATTCAGGCCATTGTAAAGTTATATGGTTTATTAAATAGCAAATAAGTGTACATTTGCCCATGAAGTATACACCCTCACTGTAGATGAGGAAAATAGATCCCCAAATAAACTAAAACATGGAAACTCAAGAATAACAGCAGGGCGATCATTGTTCCATAATGGAAGGACAAATCACAGATTTTTTTGTGGATATAATTCAACAACATAGTTGGTATATGGTATGGGCAATCAAAATGACTAAGGACTGTATACATATGAAACGTAGGCTCAGGAGAACATTGAGCAACTTCCTATCAATCTGGGTATTTGCATGTCTTTCTCTGTAGGATCTATAAGAGACAGAACAAACCAAAGAACGCTTTAAGCCAGTGTGAGAAGTCCCTGCAACTGCTGATGGTCTGTAGTAATCCAGAGAGGACTTGCTCTGTCTGTGGGGATTTGGCCACTATTGAACAGGTCATTTGGAGAAGGCCACAGAGAATCTCTCCAAGGCAAGAGGATTCAAGTTTACACAACCTGCACATTATATGCAACTCTTCTGCACGACATATACAAACACAACTGCTTCCTGAGCTAGTAATGTTATTTGTCAGTCTTCCTTCAACTCTTACTTGGTAGTATGCGATTTCTCATTGTTTCATGTGGATGTTTCCGTTAGGCTCATGCCATAGCTGTGAGTCATGGCCTAGAGGAGCTGGAGGGGGCTCAGATCTCCCACAGCCTGGCCCTCATCCTTTCTGTTGCAGCAGAACCCCATCACAATGGTAAGTCTATTCACAGACACAGGCTAGGCCAGAGAAGTTAATTGGGACTTAAATATCCCACTGTCTATATGTCAAATGGTGTAATACAGAATCCAGCTTTATAGTAGCCTTTTTGAAGACCTGCTCAGTATCACCAATGTCAACAATGGGTAATCTATTCTCTACTGTAGTCATATAAAGCATAACATCTGGAAACTGTAAAGAGAATACAAGGATTTCTTGGTTACAACCCCAAAACAACTGATCTCACTATTAAGGTGCTCATATTGAAGATATTAGCTAGCACTGCAAGTTTTCAGATTGAGTTATTGTCAAATGCGTGTGTTTTGTATGTGTGTGTGTGTTTTCTCCTTTGCTGTTTTAGACTCTGGAAGTCACTACTTTGATCAAAGTTTAAAATCATACAAGAACTCTGTAGGTCCTCAGGATCCAGCTTTTCTTGTTGCTCAGGATGGCGTCTGTCACTTTCTCCTTAATAATGGACAAATACAGGTTACGCCCACTCACAAACTAACATCTCTATAAGACAGCCAGATTTCCATAAGATCATCTTCAGTGACAGAATGTCATACAAATGTTAAAAAAGATGAATCAATACTGATGATAAAGTAGGATACAAGAAGTTATTTATCTGTTGTACCACTGTAGAAATGTGCGGAGATCCAGAGAGCCTCTCTTGATTTTAAAAGATCTGCATTCGGTGACCTGAGTGCTGAGGTAGCCGATGCCCTTCAGCTGATTGGACGTGTGAAGATGACCGAGGGCAGAATAACCCAGGCTTACAGGACACTGACAAAGGCAATCATGTGTTACCACATATTTGTCTTCGTTAACACCTGTGTAGGTGTAATGCCTGACAGAGTACTACTTACTGTCATTGAACGTGACATCACAGAATTTTAATAAAAGGCCAGCATGTGTCGTCACTTCTGCCAGTGAGAAGGCGAGAGGTCATTTGAGAATATCCAATCATTTTGAGGTGAGCTATTTCCACCATCCCTCTAGAGCTCAACGTTATCAGAGTTGCATGCTAATCTTGGAAGGGTGCAGTGTGCAGAGCCACCCTCCCTGGTGTAAAATATCACAAAGAGTGACTTTGTGCTTCTTCAGTTTGGATGGAGTCTGGCAGATGGGCAACAGACTTTTGGGAAGGAAATTACAGTTTGCTAACTGTTTTCAATTAACGGGAGGCTGACCCCAATTAGTGTGGTATGTCTTTATGTCCTTTGAAACAAAAGTGTAATTTCTGTGTCAGTCACCACACAAGCACTGAATAAACAGCAGCTAATTTAATTCTATTTTTCTTTTCATAGCTGTTACTATTTTCTTTATTCCTTATGTAATGAGCGTTTTTTTCACATGCTGTATATTATTTGCCACATGAGCTCAGTTCTACCAGCGACAGAACACTGGTACTAAAATATACCGGGAAAGGGGGGATTGCTCCACACTAGTAATGACGTGCCTCTAAGTGAAGGAGCCTGGTTGCTATGTTGCTGTGTTATTGCTGTTAAAGTGCAGAGTCGGGGTCCAAGTATGACATGGAACACCAGGGCTCGCTCTTCTCTGTTCGACGCTCAAGTGGTAACCTTTCTGACAGAGAGCAGATATGCCCGGAGTGTTTATTTTTACTGCTTTCCTCATGACATCACTCAAAATGAGTAACTTTTTCTTTTCCGAGGTTAAGCTGGCCTGTGTAGTAGATACAATGCATACGAAGTTTTGAAAACAAAGAGAACAATAGCCCACATACAGCTACGCTTTTGACATTTTACCCCCTTCCTCTGAAGTGCAGCTGAAAAAAGGGCCTTCCATTACATCAGCCTTAGCAACAGTGAAAACATTCAGGAGGCCAAATGGATCTGTTCCAGATTAGGAGTGTTTCACTTTCCCTGATGAGGAGGGTACGTTTTCACTCTTCCTTTCCCTGCTTTAATAAAGCCCTCTTCAACTGTTATTTATGGTGATTCTAGAAATGGCTGACAGCCATTCATCATGTCTGCTGTGTCACTGTGTGTGGGCACATTGTGTAATCATATACGTGTTTACTGATGAAGGTTTGGATTTGGTTTTTTTGGGTGGGGGACTTACATAACAGTTTCTCATGAAGTTGCTTATTTCGCTCTCTAAATTAGACTACATACAGAACAACTGGCTCATACTGAGTCTTTATTTTACAGCAGATTGCTGATGGGTCTTCATAATAAATCAAGCAAATCCTGCTTGTTGATCTGACACTCTAGGCAGTCGGCACCAGGTGTTGTCTAAACCTTGGACAGCTACAGTGGTTATTTTGGTATGTTTAGTGCGTTCACATGTTGCTAGGAAGTGGCGCTTCCCCTCTGAGTATGAGTTTCAACACTTATCTTCCATTGACCACCCTCTCAGCTATCTTTTTTCCTGTGTGTGTAGTGGCTGAAAATCCATCGATCCTTGTATGGTCGTCAGCACCAGAAGAGCAAGGCTGTAAAAAAAGCTGTGGACATGCTGGCTAGGTAAATTTGTGAAATGACAGTGTTCTCATATTAAGAAATTTGAGTCCTCACCAGTCAACACGTGCCATTTATTTCTTTTTGATAATATGATTACTTTAGGGTACACCTAACAGACACTTATAAGAATCCAGATCATGTTTTAGTAAAGCAACTGTGTCCTCTATGTTTCTCAGGGCACCAGAGGTGGCGGAGAAGAAAGGTAAAAGGAAAACAACCTCTAACTTTTCCACTTCCACTTCCACAGTGGTAATAATTAAAACTTCATGACTGAACAGCCTTGTTTTGTTTGTTTTCAGTGTGTATTCTGTCATGATTGTGTGGGTAACTACCGCACCTAAATGGTTTTTGTCACCTGGCAGTACTTGATTTTTTTTTGTCAATTTGCACTTTAGGTGAAGAAAGTAAAGTCTGAATAAATACTCAAACAAAACATATGCATAATATTTTTTTAATGATGTTATAATATAGGGGGAAGTTTTCATCTGAGGACTGGAATTAATACCAACATAAGCAATGGTCTCAAAAGAATTCAGAATAAATCAATGATTTCAGTCTGTCCATTTGACCTTCATTACGCACTGTATTAGTCACTCATTTACTAATGAAGATAATTACCGCATAAAGATTAATAACAAACACTTTAGGTGCACTGATATATTAGTGTTTGAGTTTATGGAGTAAATCAAACAAATCCTTGAAATGAAGGGTTCTTTATGTATTTCTAAATGACTTGTAATTTATTTTATTTGTAAAAGCACGGCATTCATGCCAGATGTTGTATTTTTCGATTGTTTTACCATCATACCAGAAAGTCAATTTGCAAAGACTTTTCAGTAGTTAGAAGTAAATTATACAGCTGCTGTTAGAGAAAATAAGCAAAACATGTAACCAGACGGTACACATACTATTTCATTTCTGTCTCTGTAACACATATACAACACAACAAACTCTAGTCAACACTCAATGCTAAGCTGATGATCCAAAAATAGGTGCGGTTAGAAACACACTTGTAGGTCAGAGCAAAGTTGAATCCTTCAAGCCAACACTGAACGCCAACAGCTGTGGACAAGCCATAAGTGCTATACATGACAAAGATCAAACCTATGTGTGATTACGTTTTCATCACTGCTACATCCTTTTAATGCAAAACACCTCTGCTGCTACTTTAATCATTTTATAAGAATATTGTTTTCAACCTGACAGCCATGTTTGTTATTCTAAATGGTAATTCCAAGTGCAGTGTTACCCCCAATTACATGCTCAAAACAAAATGTTAACCGTTTGCAATTTAGAAATGTTTGGCACATGTTAAAATAGACTTTTTGTTTTATTTATTTTTTTAAAATATGCTTCTTCCTGATTATGATGATGATGTTACCTTTACGAGGGAGGTGGGACTGGAGCCTATCCCAGCTATCATAGGGCAAGAGGCGGGATACACCCCTGGACAGTTACATTTACACCTATGGGCAATTTAGAATCATCAGTTAACCTAAACCCGCTAATTGCATGTCTTTGGACAGCGGGAGGAAGCTGGAGTACCATGCAAACACAAGCGATAACATGCCAACTCCACACAGAAAGGCCCCGGCCAGATGGTGAGGTCGAACTCTGGACCTTCTTGCTGTGAGGCAATAGTGCTAACCACCGTGCCATCCCTAGAAATCCCAAGAAATCAAAATATGTAATGTGCCATTAGTTATGAGGTTAAATAATCCAGCAATACCAAACTTTGCTATGTATTCAATCACCACTTTTAAGCTTCACAAGAGCTTTGTTAAGACAAATTCTAAAGCAAATATCTTTTTTTAAGAAGTGCTATGTACTAGCATCATTCCATTTTGTAGAGGTGCTCAAGACATAAATAATTAAAGCCCTACCCTGCAAACAGTGCACAGCACCTTGTAACTCAGAGAGCAATAAATGCTGACCAAGGAGACTTAACATCATGGCAAGTACAG
>VOQK01023243.1:3495-19795 GCA_015052645.1 Benitochromis conjunctus | reverse complement strand
AAACACTCAAACACAAAAGCTACAAAGAATAAAACCGACGACTAAACAGTTTTTCTTCACATTTATGTCGGGTCACTTTAAACAGAACAGGACAAACAGGAACCTGGTCTGCGACCGAGCGAGTGGACGCACTGAGTGGGAATATGTGGTGGCTGATATCTCACCTTAAAGAGAGCAGCGAGTTCAAAGAGAGCTGCTGGGACAAAGAGGAGGAGAAAGGTCTGGCATGTGGGCATCTCTTCATGCCATCATTGACCCTGATGTGCTCCGGAGGAATTCAACGTCTGAAAGAGAAGCGGGATTAGAGACGGCGGCTGAAGCAGGTGGTGGCTTGTAAAAAGAGAAGATCGCGGCCTGTTGTCTCAGCTTTTACACCTTCTGATAACATTTCCTCTGCAGCTGCTGCGTCTGGGCTTTGATGCAAGGAAGGTTTTACAGTTTGTCAACAGAGCGGCCACGAATTCAATGTCCTGTGTCGAAAGCTAGGCCCTTATTTATCTGTTAACATAATTTAGTCGTATAATCAATCCCACATGCTGTGCTTATACTCAGAAATGATGCTGAGCACGTAAACAAGCTTTGCATCATAACTCAACCTTCCTTCAGATTTATCACTACATGAAGCCAGCACAGAGCGAAGACGTTTGTATATCAGAAACAAGATTAGAGGAAAAAGAACAGGTTTAAGTTCAAACACGTCCACTGCACAGTCCTGCAGCTGGTATCAGTGCACAGTCTGAGAGAGTTCAGCACTTTGATTACGTTTGGAGAGCGCTCCTGTAGTGTGGAGGTCCGGGCCCAACATAAGCACCAGCAGGTTTTAGATTTGCAAACTCTCTGGAGGCGATGGGACATGAAACACATAATTTCTAAACACAAACACCAACTTTGGGAGTGTGCTGCAGACGCAGAGATGGCGGGAAAACGCAAAGGTCACCGTGGAGACGTCAAACTGCACGTGTCCCGCAAAACCATCAGGAAAACAATTAGTGTTTAAAGTTTCGCTTAGAGATGAAATCGTTTCTATGTCAAAGTAAAGTTTCAGAAATAATTACCTGTAAAAACTTTCATCATCATTTTATGACAGACGCCGGGCTTCGTGCCTTCGTTTCCCACAAAGACACTTGAGCACCAGCAGTGTTTTATGCTGCGATCAGAATACAATATGCACATGATTGAAAAGTGATGCCACAGCAGGTCTGTCACTGTTGTGAGGTCGGCCACACGGAGCAGTCGTCCGCTGAGTGACAAGTGAAAAATGATTTTAGGGGGAGCCACGTAGCTTTGGTTGACTCGTTTTAGATAGATATCGATTTTTGTTATCCAGACATCACACATGACCGCGTGTTGTCTGGATATCAGTCATGAAAACAGCAGATTTTCAGGTAACTGCTTAATCTGACACTGTTAGCACCGTTACAGACAAATATCTCATTCTGTCTTAGCAGCATGCTAATGGCAGACTTGGAACTTCACCCCTGCTAAAAGATCTTTTCTAGTATTTTGCTCGAGTGTCACCACAGCTGCAAGCACAGCAGTGATAGGTTTACAGTGCACCCACAGAGCTGAAGACGAAGCAGTGGAGAGTCTGGGGGCCAAAGAGCCACCTTGTGTCACAATGTTGGATTCATGTGTCCGCGAGCAGCCTGTAATTTGCTGTAATACCTCACACTTGTGTTTTCTTGTGTGTTCTCTTCAGTTTTACTTCCTGTCTGTTAGTTTTGCTTCCTTTAATGATCTGTCCCGCACTCGTTAGTCTCGTCTGTTTTCTGTGGCACCTGTTCACAGTGTGCCAATCTCTCATCCTGTGGGGAACAACAGTCACTTATGGGGACCAAAACCCCGGTCCCCATGGGGTTGAAGGCATTTTTGAGACTCAAAACGTGGTTTTAGTGTCAGGGTTACAGTTAGGTTAGGGTAAGGGTCAGGGTTATGCATTTTGTGTCCTGTTTACGCCTGTTTACAACCTGAAATTGAATATAAACCAGCCATCGTTACCTTGTGGATGTTTGAACAGCATGCTGCTTTAATACAAATGTAGTTTAGATTGAATGTTTTATACTGTCGAGTACTTTGAGGGGCAAAGATTAGCTGATTGAAGAGGACGGCCATCGTCTACAGTATCATGAGGAATGTGAGAGAGCATACTGAGTGAGGTTAGCGAGGGAACCCTTCAACACTTTTAAGCCGCTCGATTACTAAATCTGAAGAGACTAACAGCCTTCAGCGCGACCTCGTGTCAAAAGTAATTTATTGGCAGCTGCGAAACAGGAAGGCCTGAAGAACAGCTTATTGTAAAGCAGAACGGCCACAGGGAGCGAGGCAGGCCTGACAAATCGAAGTATTGATCGAACAGGAAACGGGGAAAAGCTTATTTCTTCCAATGTGAAATATGGTGCTGCATTTAAACTGAGACGTGTCACCATGTGAGGCGTTGGTGTGAATGTGTGAAATTATTAATGCACAATCAGCCAGAGAAGGAAGAGCAGAGCGGTCCACAGCAGACGGGGATGTAAGAATGTGCTTCTTTTGTGCTTTGAGACATTTACAATTCAAAAAAGTAAGTAAGGGAATAATTTGTTTTTGTGTGGAGCTCAGAGTGATAAATGGTCTTCATTAAATCAGAGTGGGCAGCTGGGAGTGTGCCTGGCCGCTGCGAGCTGGCGATATTTCTCAGTCAAGCTGAATGTTTGGAGGCAGAGGTGAAGCTCTATGAGCTCCGTGAATTCACTTACAGTTGAATGAAAGACAAAAGGTGGCAGCAGATGAATTAAATAGCCTTTTTTTTTTTACGGGCGCACCAACAAAAACAAGCCATAGAGATAATCATTAAAATCTATTTCCTGTAACGTGTCTAAACCAGCATTGGGTGACCATCTGTTCAGACGCTGATGTTTTCATGCTGTAAGGACAGAAGTCAGACGTACGGTCAGTGATGCTCAGACCGTCAGCATCACAGCTCAGCTCTGGTCCCAAGAAGCTCGTTCACAGCCAATGAGCAGCGGCAGCAAACAGAAGTGCTCATGCTGTTGTTCACATGACTGGTCTACGGCGAGCAGCCACACGCCTTTCAGCTGTGGTTTTGTTGCCGCTACATTTTTGACAAAAACACTGTTGTCTCAGCTGCTGATGCTCCACATCTTTGCTCCTCAGTCTGAGACACCAAGAACAATCATGCTACTCAGCTAATGACTCATGGCTGCTACGCCACTGGATGATTCTCCACACTAATAATGACCTTTACTCACCGGCCCCTGTTTAACTGCTGTTAACACAAACATCTACCCGGTAACTCAGTGGCAGCAGTGGGTGGTGAAGACGACCTGCTGAAGTTCAAACCCAACATCAGAGAAAGGGGACTTTAAAGTGCGTGGTTGTTGGCGCCACGCACGACGTCGTTTATTCAGTATAACCCGAAACGCTTGGCTTAGCCCTCTGAGTCACTCTAACAGACTTCTAACGATGCTTTTTGAAACCACAGCAGTCGCCCCCTGCTGGCTAATAAAGTCCTGCAGGTTTAAGGTCCTTACGACGCAGCTTCACTACAGAACTGGAACTCCAGGACTTTCTGCGCTGTCTATCGTGATGAGTCACGCACTGGATCTCAGTTTGAGATAGGAGTGTTCACCTGAAGCTGGCTGCAAAAGGGAGTAAATCGCCATCGACTGGCGATAAAATCAGAAATCAGACGTGCTTAGATTCGGTCTTAACTTTGGATTCCTGTTTCTTTATTCTGGTCGAGTCTGACTTTATTTCTTGTGATACTGCTCATTAACTGCACAGAGCGTCTGAGAAACCTGAGCTCACAATGTTTTTTAGTAATTAAGATGATCACCTTTTTCACATCATCACCAGTTAACTTTAATATCTTCATTAACCATGTTAGAGTTAGCTGGTAATTTAGCGTTGTGTTTCATCAAGGTGTGGTAACTCTGTGCTACATCACCTGCTGAGGATTTCTGCCTGTCGCACCTCCAACCGTGCCTCTGGGCTGGCTGCAGGGCCGGGAGCTGCCCTTCACTCCCTCTGTCAGTCTTTTATTTACAGTCTGTGACTGTAGGACATGGGGTCACTGAGAATAGACTGAGTATAAATGGATCCAGTTTCTGTCCTGACTGTTTGACAGTCCATCTGCAATAATTTGGTAAAAACACACTGTTATCATCCTTCGGCTCAATCATCTCAGGACTCTTCGCTGGGTGCGTTCAGATCACACCGACGTTCTGTTTGTTGTATTAAGTTAAACATTTTTCCTTTTTTTTTAAAGCTACAGAATTCAGTCACCTTTATCCTCACTGGAAATGTGACAAATTATAGTGCAATTATATTTTTAGTGCAGCATCCAAGACAGAACAACATGTTTAAATCCATTTTTATCCCAGTCACAAAGCCATAAGTGGCACTTTGGTGTTTGATAGCAGAAGCTGTGACACAACAACAAGAAGGTCTCATTTTGGGAAGTAAATGGAAGCAGGTAGAGGTGTGTGTAGGCAGGGACAAAGTCCGCGCCATGGTCATTACCTGAAGACGAAACACCTCTGAAAGCTGAGGGACGAGAAGACTTCAGGGACTATGTTTTTAAAGTATTTTACAAGTATTTTCTTTTTATTTCACCCTGATTAAAGTTTTTTTTTCCCACTGTGCTCAAGCAGATACCAGATCAGCACACACCCAGAAAAAAGCTAAAAGGCCTTTCTGAAGCATTCACAGCAGATGAGCTGCTCATGAAAAAGCAGACAGAGGTCCATTTTGCAGCCTGCCCACACAAACCCTCCTGACCAAATATTCACCGGGCATGTAGGCAGACCAGGAGCATTCCTGCCGTCCTCTGGGGTCTGCAGAAAGGAGAGCTTCACAGACATCACATGAGGGCTGTGAAAGACGACTTTTTCGAAGCAAATGCTGCGGGAAGGTCTCATAACCATCAAGTGGGTTTATTTTGAAAGACATACTGACTATAAATAAATCCGTTAGGCTTAAAGCCCAAAATGCTCAGTGTGCAGCTCTGAGTTAAAGGGGAAAATGTTGTGCTTTAGGAGAGGCCTGAACTTTAACAGCCAGGCTGGGATATGCTGGGTCAGAGCAGAACGCGATGGAAAATAGCAGCAGTCTCCTGCATGTCACACGTTTTACTCTGAGCCGTCTGAAAACCAGAAGCTTTGAGCACAGAGGCTTCAGTTTGAAACAAACCTGAGAAACAGCAGCTAGAAAGACATCTCTGCATGTTAAACAGACTGCTGAAAGTCTGAAGCTTCACCACACTTTAAACTGTCATCAGTGTCATTAACGCACAAAAATCAAATGTTATTTTTTGACACTTGTGTGGTTTAATTGCTTCATTTCTGCGAGTAAGATCTGATGTCCAGATACAGCAACATAGGACACGATGGTATTCTGCATAGATTTTTTTTAATTTTCATGAACTTGACCAAAAATGTGTCTGAGTCACAGTCGGCCGTGCAGAAGTGCTTGATGAGAACATAAAGTGTTTATTGCTGAATCAACAGAAGGCTCACACTGTTCCAAAAACCCCCAAATCCAAGTGCTATGAGGAAACACCAAGAGGAGCGCCGCAACGTACGAGACTCACATCATTTATACAAAAGGTAACGAGGGACGTGCGAGCAGGTGGGACACACAGCTGCAGACACTTAACCAAATGAGACAAGCAACAAGACACAGAGAGCAACAGGAAGAGACTCAGCAGAACAGAGAGGCACCACTAATGTGACACAAGTGGACAAAAAGACAAACACAGACAGAAACTAAACCAGACGTGGAAACACAAGGACTCAAGGAACGAAATACAAACCAAACCGAAAACACCTCTCTGCTATGAAACCGGAAAATATACAGAAACAAACCAGGAAATGCTGTTAGACGAAAATATCTCAATAACTCAAAATGAATGACCCACAGAGAAAATCCCACAGACTTCATGGTCCCTGAGTAGGCCTCAGCCCTCGTGTGACCCTCAATTACATAAGCAGAAGAAAATGACCCTCACCCTGGACACTTCTGCTCGGTGGAATAAAATTCATAACCACTGAAAACAGTTTTCACTGTGCTGTCTTTTAAAATTAATTAATTATTTTTTATTTACGGTATTTACTGTAAACAATGCTACAGCAGGAATGCCGCTTCGTTCCAGAGAATGAAGTGTGGCATTGGGATTGTGTGTCTGCAAACTCAGTGAATGTAAGGATCGTTTTCCTTGGGCTCTAAGTTTGACCTGTGTTGTTTGTGTCACAGCACCGGGTCTGTGGCCCACAGCTTTGTGTTTATTGAATTTACATTCTTTGATTATTGTTATTCATGCTTTTAGTTGTCGTGATGGTTTTCTGTTTGTATTATATTTGTTGTTTTTAGCTTCGAGTTTCAGACACTGTGTCCATGTTTCATATCCAGTCGGTCATGTCAGGGTCAAGTCCGTGTCACTGTGCATATGTCGTGTTTTACTTTGACAGTCTTGCGTCCTGTGTTAGTGTGTTCAGTTTTGCGTCCCCTTTGTCTTGTTTTGTCTGATTAGTCTCAGCTGTGTTCCCACCTGTTTCCCATCTGCTCGTTATGCTGCCTGTGTATTTAAGTCTTCAGTCGTCACCAGTTTCTTGTCACGTCCTCCACATCGCTGTGTGTTGTGTGTCACGTCACGACTTTCTTAGTTTTAGTTCATGTTTTGTTTGTTTCTTTGGTAGTCATGTATTTTGGTTTTTCCAGCAATGAAACTGCTGCCTTTTGTTAAGTATTGTGTCTCCGAGTCCTGTGTTTGGGTCCTAACCTAGCCTGCCACACAGCGCAAAACATGACAGTTTCCTTGTGGTTTCATCAATTTTTTATTGCTTTTACAAAGGATGTTGAGGCAGGCAGGAGGATATAGTGAAAAAGGATGTGCGGAGGGTTGGTGTGACAGAGGAGGATGTTAGGGACGGGGGGAGATGCAGGCAGATGAGCTGTTGTTGTCACACTTAAAGGGATCGGCTGAAAGAAGAGGAAGAAAAGAATAAACATGTTTTTGGACTATGGATCTCTCTGGAGACAATGATGCTCCTGCAGTTACACATATTCATGAATATTTTTCCCTTTAGGTGTAGGAATCAGTTGCATATGTATTTTTTAATTGTGTCAAACTAAGTCAGTTTTATTCACGCTGCAGGGTTTTGCAGTAATAATGATCACAGCAGTGCGTTGCACATTCAATTTCATTTCCATCCATCAAGTTTCAGTGAAATAAGATCTAAAACCGCTACACTAAGGCTTGTTTGGTGTCAGAGCTGCTGCCGCTCTTTCATTTTAGTGGCTTGTTTTGATGACATGAACTACTCTGAATAATGATATCTCCTCTCCATCTGCAGCAGCAGCCAGGAGGAACAAACAAGGAATGCTAAGACTCATTATTCTCTAATCCAAGATGGGAACTGGAAAGGTTGTGGTGGTTTCTCACACGAAAACAATCAAAATGCAAAAAAACAAGCTACAAACAAAAAAAAGGGGGAAGAGCAGTTAATGTTGTGAAGCAGATATTATTTGACAGACCACATGAACCATTGGGCACATGTTCTCTGGTGTGATGAATCACGCTTCTCGGTCTGGTAATGCGATGCACGAGTCTGGGTTTGGCGGTTGTCAGGAGAGCGGTACTTGTCTGACTGCTGTGGGGTGTCTTTCAGGCTCCAGTTTCAGTGAGAGGAACTCCTAACACTTCAGCGTACCAAGACATTTTGGACCATTTCATGCTCTCAACTTTGTGGGAACATTTTATGGTCCCAGCATTGATCCCTGAGGGACGCCATATTTAACATGCACATGAATTAGACTGCAGCATTACTAAAACTTCAAAGGATACAAAAATGTTGTCTTACAATAGTTGTGTCAGTTATTTGATTTCATGGAAAATTAAATAGGTTAGATTTCCATTTACATAGATATTTCAAGCATGTAAATATAGCACCTCCTCTTTGACTGACCATAAGCGATTGTAGTGTGGTAAAGGATTAGTCATGCCTCCACCTGGCACCTGTTCATTACCAAATGTCACTGCACCATCGACTACAGTTTGGTAATGAAAAAACTTTGCAGTCGAACAAAAGCGATAAAGTGGAGTTGAAACCTGGACTAACATTTCCCCTGAAGGCACAGATCACTGGACTACTTTCTTTCAGTTTCTTCCTCCGCTCAAGCAGCTTCACTGAATTCTTACCCCAAATGTATTTTTCCTAAAATTTGCAGCAGGTTTACAAACCCAGCGACGTTTCAGACATTTAAACCTCTGACTTTGTGTTTAGCACCGTGTTCAGAGGTCACATCTGAAGGTTTTTCACAGTAAAAGAAAAATTGATATAAAAATCATAACAGAAAATAAGCATCAAATATCTGTAGACTCTGCACATTTGCTCCTTCTGCAGGCCTCTGCTGTTTGAATGTTGATGCTAATGGAGCATAACTGTAAATCAGGCTGGCCACACTCAGGATTAGCCCACAATCCCAGCACAGGATGGTTTTCATGCCATGCAGCATCAGCTGATGGCTCAGAATTTCCCATCCATGCCCTAACCCAGTAAATGTTTATAAATGAATCTTATACAACTTGCATATCTCATGCAACTCATTCACATTGCTGGGGCAGCCGAGTCTGCAGCATTACTTTCCATTGAGAGATAAGAGCCCCGCTTTAAAGATCTGCAGAGTGTGCATTAGCAGGCTGGATGTGCACTGGTGAAATAAGCCAGCCTTATCAGCCGGGAGACTGTGCTTTGTATCCTGTCTGTACCTTTGTGTTTTGCTCTTTTTTCCCTTACTGTTGTTTTGTTTCATTTTCACCCACCTTCTGCTTTCTTTCACTCACTACAGTGAGGAACTAGAAACTTTGTTAGGATTGTGTTTGGTATAAGAAAATATGCCCCCTTCACAACAGCAACACCACCTCACTGATGACACAACCACATCAGGGTGTAGCTCTCCCATCCTCCCACATACCTATGTCCCACATTTTGATTGGCTTCAGTGTACAAAAGCCAACGATGGCTACCACAGGGGAGCATTATATTGTATGACAAAAACATAAAGGGTTTAGTTTGATGAGTATATCCTTGCATGAAGCCAGCTCATTCTAAAGACCCAAAACTCTAATGAAAGTATTTGAACTGTCTGAAGGTGGAGGTAGTGCGGTTGAGACTATCTGACCTGCTTTAGCTGGCCTGATGTCCGCCTCAGCTCGTCTATATCGTGCTGACTCAATGAGTGTCGCTTCTGTTGTGACTGATGCTGTGTTAGAGGGAGTCTCTGCAGCCACATGTGGAGACCTCACAGTCTGCAGATGGAAATTTTCTTTGATTAAAATAGTGCAGATAAACCGTTTGTACAATTTTACCAGAGATGACTGAGCCTCATACGACACGCAGTCAAACCTCAGTGGCCCATGCATTAACAAACACAACCCCAAATCTGGCTGATTTCCATTTTCAAGACCACGGGCCACTTTTGTTCAGCACAGTATGGAAGCGTTGAAGAACTGGTGTTACAGCAGAGAGCCAGATCTTCTCCTTTCAGCACTTGGGACGAGGCGAGAGACGATCATTATGTGATCAAAATGGATTGTCGGTGGGAAGCAGCTCTAAGCTGGGATTAGTCTGATATGACACGATGTGCCGCCGTACAAGAGCTCCCTGAAGAAAAACACTCTGTGTTAAATTACAATTTAAGAGTGAAATAAAGCATGCATATCAAAAGGCATTTTATTATGTCATGGGCAATTTCTCAAGCAAATGGACCTTTTATTACTCTGCTGACGGAGGTTCAACTCAAAGAACAACACCCTGATTCAGAGAAGTCACACTGACTGTTATTTCACACCATATTTAAACACATAGTGTGAACTTTAGTCCCACAATCATCACTGGTCCTAGCAAACCTTAGCCAAACTAGCCTTTTGTTCAGGGGTTTAGTTTGAAATCAGTTTGGACATACAGGAAGAGGAGGAGGAGGACATTGTGGTAAAGGACAGAGCTTGGATGCACCAATGACGGCATCTGTGGCCGTGTGATATGCAGCCAAACAAAAGTACTTTTGTTGCCTGAACCAGCCAACCACACAAAGGACTCCAAACCAGCGTCTGTGGTGTGTGAGTCAGGTGCTTTATATGCTCTCCATCCACCCCGGCCTCCTGATCAGCTCTGACACACCAAACTTGTTGCACTGAGGAAACATTCATGGAGTTTATAAGGACCAGCGGACTTTTCTTTCTCAAACTCTTTCAAAAATACCTTTCATATAGTTTTAGTGAAACTCGGAAACAAATCTGGAGACATATCATGACGACTTTGTCTTGTTTTGTCAGGGTTATTTGTCTTTTATTGGTTACTTCCTGCTTTACTTTGAAGGTTTGTTTTCTCCTGTGTTTTTCGTTGTGGTTTCACTTCCTGCTTTTGTTCTTTTCCCCTCATTTGTGATTGTCTCAGTGTTTAATTGTGCCAACCTGTATCTCAACATTGACCCTTTTTCCCATTTCTTGTGGATTTTTCTTTTGGTTTGTGTTACTTGTTAGATTTTGTGTTTCCAGCCTTTTGGTTCAGCCTGTAAAGGCTCACGTTTTGTGGTCTCTTTTCCCCATTTGACTCCTTTCCCAAAATATTTGCACTCATTAAAGCATCAACATAGATTTGTATTTGAATGTCTGTAAAATAACACTTTGCCTGTGGATATTTAATAAATGTCACCTAATTCTGTCATTTCTCCATTAAATGCAATCCAATGAAGGCAGAAAACGGCTCTTTTTAAGAGTTTGTCCTGTCCGGCGGTGAGACTAAACATCAGCCCGTGCAGTGGAGTAGGAGTGAAAAGTTCAAATATTGGACTTTCCTGTGAAGGGATGACTGCCCTGTGCCAACATCAGCACAAAGGGATCAGCGCAGCGAGCAGCTCCCTGCAGCCAGCCTGTGTCGATGTGTTCTTCAGATGTAGGAGTAGCATCAGTGTGACGCTGTGATCCTCTGTGTAGGCTCACTCGTACGAATACATAAGTCCTTGTCAGTGTTGCTGTTGTTGCTGTGACAGTGTTTTGTGTTTCCTCAGTTTCTGGCATCATGTACGACGCTGGCTCCTCACAGGTTTGGCTTCTTAATCCTTATTTTCCCCTTTCTCATGCAAGCCTGGAACAACTTGACGAATAGAGCGTCTAATCCGAACTGCTGCTAATCACTCACAGGTGAATATTTACAGAAGTATAAATGGTATAAACCTGGCACAGAAAGTAAGGACATTTGTGCTTGGTTGATCTTTTCTTTGTTGTAACAATGCTTCATGGCAATAAATCTTACACAGTTTGAAAGCCTGTTAATTTCCCCTTAAATGTTGCCACGTTTTTAAGGAAAATGCATTTGTTGGTTGAGCAGCTACAGAGCTGCGTATGTGGGTTATGCCCATGAAAAACTCTCCTCTGCCAATGAACTTATTTTGCTATTGACTCTTGCTTGGTGTTGTTACTGGATGACTGAAGTCTGAAGAAACGAGACATATTAGAAATGTAACAGTTCATTAGTTTAACCAACAGGGGTCTCAGCTGCACGTGGAAGAGCCGTACACAGCCACAACAGCCTGCCTCCCCATCCTGCTGCTGCTGATCACCAGCTTGGTCACACACGTGTGGGATGGCACGATCCCATTCTTCTACCAGCATTTCTCGCAAGTGAGTCGGTCTGGTTGTGTTGGTCACTCTGGCACGAACAGCACACCCACGCTGAGCCCACAAGTGTTCGACGGTTGAGGTCAGGACTGCAGGCAGGCCATTCCATCCTCTCCACTCCCAAACTCTGGACAACCCGATAAACCCGGCTCTGTGGGGACGAGCGGTGTCAGCTTGGAGTACAGAGGTCAGTCCCAGATATGTGATTTCCAATGGCTGCAGAATCTCACCTTGATTTCTCTCTGCATTGAGATCAGGATGTTGCAAAACTGATTTATCCCAGCCTGTTTCTGACGTCCACTGTTTACAGAACTTGGCCTTCAAGTTGCGGCTGGTACTACGGCTCTCTCCAAATAATCCTGCAACTTGTTTTGCAGAACACCAGCTTGAAGTTGCCCTATGGCACAGGCCCTATCCAGATCAGTCAAACTTGATGTTTGGAGCAGACACCAAATGACTGCTGTAGCAGGCTCCATGCTCACAGGTATGCTAATCAGGCACCGAACTGTCAGCAGCTGTTTTACCATGAGCTCAACACAAGAGTCAATAGCACAATAAGCTTGTTGGCACTGGCAGAGAAGGTCTAGGAAGTTTTTCATGGGTGCAACCCACATATTTAACTCTGCTGCTCAACCAACAAATGCATTTTCACCACAAATGTGGCGCCATAACGGGAAATAAAAAGGTTTTCCAATAGTATGAGGTTAACTGCCAAGACGCATTTGTTTCAGCAAATAAATATTTAGCCAAACACAGATTTCAGGACTTTTTCTTACTTCCTACTTGAGGGTTACTTCACCATTGCCTACTGTTCATGTGTCCCCTAAATGTGATGCTTCATTTTCCTTTATTTCACTTGAATCATTGTCTCCCTTAAGCTTGAAATTATATTTGGAGATTCAATTTCTGTTGATTTTTTCATCCTTCTGAGAAAACCATCTATGATTTATTTGCTAGCAAGCAATCCATTTATTCTTATTTTGAAGCTTCAGTTACTACTAACCAGTGAAGATATGTTACAATACTTTATTGTTAATAAACCAGATTATAATGTATACATTGTTGGGTTTAAAACACACATTTAAAGGTTTGCAAGATGTTTCCAGGGTGGAACCAATGTTTAGTAATGCAGCCAATGGGGTATGCGATTTGTATTTTATGTGTTGTAGAAAAATAAGATGTTTATTTGTGACAGAACGTTCGAGTTTATGTTAGTCACGTGTAATATGTCAACATTTTGTAAAGGTCAAATTGTGAATGTTTTTATGTTGGTGAATAATACACTTTATTGTTTATTCGCTATGAGAACACCTTACTGTGAAAACTGATTATTTTATGTTGTTTGTACAGTTGGCAGCACCTGTGTCCAATAAATGCCAGAAAAATCAAGAACGCCTTTTGTGTCCGTTTTTCAACTTGGAGGGAGTTACAGTTGTCATTGTGAGAACTAATTAAAAAAATATATATAGAGAAATTATATTTAGAAATTTCACAGTTTCCTCAACATAAAACAGTAATGGTCTTTTAGCTTGCCATGGTCAGGTTTATTTATATAGCACCTTTCCAACAGCTCATGCTGCACAAACGTTTTGTCACTAAAAACAGCCCATGCTGAACATTACTTCTGCTACACTTAGTTCATATGTTGATTGATATGATTACGCTTATTAAGCCAAGCACAAGGAGTTTCATACTGAAAAAAATGGACTATTTTTTAAATTTTGTTTAATTTAAAATGGGTCAATTTGACCCAACACAAGATAAGATGAACCTTTATTAGTCCCACACGTGGGAAATTTGTTGTGTCACAGCAGAACGTGGACAGTGCAAAGTTACAGCAGCAAAAATGAGGAAAAACAATGGAATAGAATAAGATAACACACTATATAAAATAGAATACTATGTTGTCAGAACAATTACACTTAGTGGCATTGCACATGGGTGGAGGGAGTCCCTTATCCCTTATCTTATGCTATCTTAAATGCTTGTATCTTTTATTAAAAATAACTTTTATCGTAATTGGACGTAGTCACTTAAGAGTATAATTTCTTGGCAATGGAAGCTGGAATGCAGTGATTTTCTCATCTAGGGCTGACAAATAGCACGCTCCTTGTCCTCCACCTCCTTTTTCTTTGATCCGAAACTTGTTTTTTTTTCCTTGCGTGAGAGTGATTGTCACAGGAGAAATGATATTAAGCACGCTTGTTATTTCACCTCAATTGTTGTTTTTGATTAATTGATTTATTACTTTTTAAATTATCATTATTCCCATGGAAAAGCTTTGCCTCTTCTTGCTTCATTCTTGGACCAGAGACACTATTTTTCAGCCCTCTATAGTCAGACTTTCTCTTTATTTCATGCCTTAGAGGTCCAGGCTTCTCTCTTACATCTCTTACCACATTCTCGACTTCTTCTGGAGGTAAACGTGTTTCCTTTTATAGAGAAATGTGAGTGGGGCAGTATGCAGATAGTATGCAAATCTTTAGAGATTGAACCTGCATTTATGAATAGAGCAGTGATTTCTTAAAGTCTTCCTGAGCCAATAAAGTGATTTCCATGACAGAATCATGCCTGTTAATGCAGCCCCAACCCAAGAGATCATTGGGTGCCAATAATGATTTTTGGCCTTGTTGCTTGCACACAGAAACTTCTTCATGTTAGAATACTTTGATAATATGTACTATTATGTACTGTAGATGATGAGATATTACTTTACAATCTTTGAACCTCTGCCTATCCTTTGAAAAACTTCCCCTCTCTAAGATGTTCTTTTTACTGCCCTGTTGTTACTTCACTTAACTGGTTCATCCAGTTAGTTTTTTTTAGTACAACTTAGAGTTAATTGCTCTGTTGCTCAGATTTTTGGGACACGGGGCTGCCAAAAAATTCAAATTGAGATAATATTTTCACAATATGATAAAATATATCAATATAAACATTTGATATGTTTTCTATTTTCTGTTATGAAGACAAAAAACACTGTCTACTACAGCAAGAAAAATGTTTAATTACCCATCGGTAGTCATAGATACTGCTTCATGCTAATTTGTTTTTGTGGACATTTTCTATATGTTGTCTTCTGCTTATGTTTAATCCACAATATATTCCATTAGTAGGCTCAGTAAGGGCTGCAGCATTTTACTTTTAATATGTGTCTCACTATTTTTGTGAATAAGGTCAACAGAAAGGGTTATATGCTGCCAATGTGGTAGCTGCCTGAACATCTGTGATTGGGAGCTGCCACAGTTGGCAAGAGCCACTGCCAGCTGTGTAGACCCAAGAATCTGTTGGTCCCATCGGAGTGCCCAGGCACAATACTGTGCTGCACAGCGGAGTTGCAAAGCTAGCTGACTGTCATCTCATCAAAATATCACTTTGCTGCCATGCAAGCTGCTCACTGCCAACACCTGGGCTCCTCAGTGTTCAGGGAATAAAAGGAATAGAAACAACAACAGCAGCCAATCGCAGCTTTTAACAAGCCAAGTGGACCTGAGAAAAGTTTGGAATATTGCTCTGCATTGTCTAACAGCACAGCTAAAGTTAATCTGTTAAGTGACACAGAATAAAGCAGTGGGTTTTTGTAGGGGGTTATTAAGGCTGAAAGTAGACAGATGATGGAGTGTGTACTTTCTGACAAGCACTCAAATGTAATTACATATTAGAAAATATTATATAACGTCCCAGATATCCTTTTCTTTTTTTAAATAATGGAAGTGTTCAAATGCATTTTTTGTTTTTTGGAGAAAATACAAAACAAAAGATCTAAATGTCTGACAGAATCCTAATTATGTGGGGTACTTACATACATTACAGTACTTACATACCCTTCAACAGACACAGCAAACTCATAATCATACTACTATCAATTTTCCATACATCACAAGCTCACTAAGAGGAGAGTGTGATAGCTCACATTAAGGTTCATTACACATAGTAAGCGATTGACACCCGGAAGTCATTAATTTTCAACTTGAAATTAACAGACAAGGAGGAGCTGCAGTCAGTCTGATTCCATAGCTCTCTTTAAAAAGAAAGCAGTGGGAATGATTGTTTTCACTTTTCAGATGTGTAGGAAAAGTTGAATTCTGCTGTTTTCCTCCTATAAATCACATACTAGAGGGAATATGAGGGAATTCAGAGAAGCGTATGTAAAACAGTACACATAAGTCTTAAACCTGTACTGATACTTCATGCTATAATCCACGATGCTATGATTTCATAATAGGGAGAAAAAAATAGCAAGTGACATCTTTCACTGAAAATAGGAAATAGAAAAAAATAGGGAAACAGGAAATAGGGAAAAATGTCATACAGAAAAGCCGGTACACAGTCAAGATAGCACCTCAGGATGTTATCTTCAGGTTCAGGATGATTTTACAGTACCTGTGGTTACTCATCGTTATTTCCAAGTGGAGCGCATCATCAATGCAAAATGCGTAATAGCTATGCTAGTCCACAGCTCATAGAAGTATTTTAACAGGGATCAGTTTTGATCTAACAAATATTCCTTAAGTCTTAATAGTCAGCTTTAGAAGCTGACTTTGCTTGAATGTATTTAGCTAACTCCACTGCACTGAACTGCAAAACCAAATGTAGCACACGGCCCTAAAATATTTTCTTTTA